>MKEJ01074590.1:0-10731 GCA_001753735.1 Embelia ribes | reverse complement strand
AAAAAAAAAAAAAAAAGTTCGGAACTTAACTAGTAGAAAAGGGGAAAATTAAGGATTTTTGGGTTTGAATAAAAAACAGAGAAAAAAAAATTCAAAACTCAGAAAGAAAAAAGAAAATGAAAAAGCGGATTGAAGGGTTTTTAGGAGATAGGTTGGAGAAGAACAAAAAGAGCAGAATTTGAGCACCCGGAAAAAAAAGAGAAGTTGAAGAGTTTGTTTAGATGGATTTGAGGGGAAAACAGAGGAAAAATATAAACAATCGAGGAAATTTGAAATTTATGTATGGAGATGAAACAGGGCTAAAAAGAGTGGTGAGAGTGGGGATGAGATAAGTGAGCTCTAAATAGGGGGTTGGGGGTTGAGAAAGAGAATCCTCGCAACAGGATGTTGAGCAACCTATACCTACTTGAGAGAGAGAGAGAGAGAGAGAGAGAGCGAGAGAACTTCTGTATAGAGATGGGCCTAAATATCAAATCCATAAATTTCCATACAGAGAGAGGAATTGAGAGTGACTGATACTTACAAAATATAAAAATAAATTTGAGTGCAAGAGTTGGAAAACACTCTAAGATTATGTAAATAAAATTTAAGAATAAAAAAATTTTTGGAATAATTTTATAATTTTTCATATTAAATTTTATTTCAATGATTTAAAATTATGTGTTAATGACACCCTTCGGAGTGAGAGTGATGACTGGAATTCGGGAACACTGGAATCAGATGGACAATGTTTTGGGTTAAATCCGAATCTACAAAAATGATTCCCAACGCAAAAAATGATTTTTGTGTTTGGTCATTATTTGAGTTTTTTGACTTTTGGTTATGACTTGGTATAAATAAAACTATTAAGGTAAATATTGTTACATTGTTGTATGGAGGTTTTTCTTCCAAATGGAATGGTCACACTCTATGAATTCGAGTTCTAGAAAAGATATCGTGTAGGCTTCTTTATTCTAATTTTTTTTTAGAGTATGAACTTGTTCATAAACCGTAACGAAGACGTGCATGACCATAAAAGTATTTCCTTCGTTCATATATAATTGAACATCACGTTGTTTTTAGTAAGTCTTAAAATATAACAATTTAATAGTTGGATGTAATAAAAATATCAAATTTAAATATAACATGAGGATAATAAGGCCTTGTTTGGGATTATTGTTTAAATGATATTTTGATTTTTTTTTCTTGAAAATTATAGTTGGGGTTGTTTGCTAAATCCTGAACTACCTGCTTTTTAAACTCTGCTTCTGCGTTTTATGGGTGCTTTTAGAATCGGTCTTAACTATATTTACTACATTATCTACACATACCTATTTTTGTCTTTTACAATAAAAATTTATTATTTTAATAAACAACATATTACTTGTCAAAATATTTTTTAAAATTTATTTAACAAGTACCAGTTAGAATTAACTCTGATAAGTAACTTTGAGAAACAAGTTAACTAGAGCTCCTTAATTCCCAAATTACACCTAAGTCAGCCCCTTAACTTTCAACATCAATATTTATATAATTTCAATGCTTAATTATCGTATTATTGAAGCCTTTTAACTAAAATAATAAACTCATAATGTAGAGATACGAGTCCTGATGCATTGGCTACATAGCTAAAATTGCCCCGGAGTTAAAAAAAAAAATTCTACACTTTGGTGTGCCTTTACAATTTGATAAAACTTATTGAAAAATTAATCATTTTATTTAGAGTTGCAGAACCATGTATTGTATATCAGTTACTATAGTATCAGTTTATATCATCAGATATATAAAAATGCTTGGAGTTAATAATAAAATACTGTAAGCTACAACAGATGAAAACCCTCCTTAAATAATGGTCTAACTAAAGCATTTTCTCATAAAATGATATCAATCAAAATCAATATATAAATAAAGTACTCACTCCCTACATATCCTATGATCGAACACATAATTTTAATAGTAATTCAAAACGTATGTTTCCAAAGTTCATACGGATATAAAGGTTAAATTTATCCTTTTCAAAATTTGTCTCATTCTATTTCTTTTTTATTTAGAGATGCATAAAAACTTAATTTGCATCAATAATCTATGGACGGAGTCCGAACGAGTTATACGAATATGGAGAGAGACTTGACTTTGGGGGCCAGAAATGTTATCATTCATAATAAATAACAGTATCCTGTAATTCAGTTTTATACCGTTAAATGGAGTAATACAAATTTTATATAAATTTATCTCACTCCATTTAACAATACAGAAAACCGAATTACGGGATATTGCTACTCGCAAGGACATCCCTATTTCCTTGGCTAGGGACCGAGTTTGGCATGGAAAGGTACAGGGGCAAGCCAAAACTGTACCAACCCATGACTTTTTCTCCCTGTGATCCCACCCTTTAGCCCTACAATGACTGATCTCCCAAACTTCATTAGCCCACAATTTTGTTTTTCATTATTCCCCAAATCACAAATTTTCATACCACCCGGTTTCAAATTAGCCAAACTGATTCTCAAAAAATTTTATTCCCGTCTATGAATAATTGTTTAGAAGATCCAAAATTAATTAGATATTTTTCATATTTGATATATTGTAATTGTTACAAATTTTAATAATTGACACTATTTTTATTTCAGTAATTATTAAGGGTAAGAATAAAACAAAAGCATATAAGGATAGATTTGTGATTTATATTACATTTCAAATTTGAAAACTCATTTTTTGACTTTTGCATAAAATTATGTATACTTTTTCAATAATTTGTGGACGGACAGAGAGAGTTCAACATTAATAGGTTTGAGTTATTGTTACAGATAAGATTACAAGAATTTTTTTTGTTTTATGATGATGAAAATTCTGAATTTATACAACTTCATATTTCTAGCTTTTTAATTCAAAATAAAAAGAAAAGGCTCAAGTTAAAAGTAGAACAACCAAATACTGCCAAGCGTTAGTAAAAGAAAGAGTTTTATGCAACCAAACTTCTTGCATGCGTTTAAGATTATACAACTGAAATTATTTTAGTCTTTCTTTTCCTTAACACAAGACAAATTTAAACTCAATAAATTTTGTTTTATGCTAGCCTTTAGTGCTCACGAGGGATAAAAGTCAAAGTACATTTTGAAAAGTAATTTTGTTGGGCGATTCTAACGGGAAATTATTGAAAGTATTATTTGTGGATCGAGTGACTAATAGTTTCTGGTACTTATCGTCATTATATGTTTAGTGCATGTGCTGATGATAAACGAGTAGCATAGGAAATTAGGATTGTTACTAAAAAAATTTAATAAAATATAAATAAGCTATATATCTGTTTTTCTTTCAAAAGTTTTAAAATTGATTTTTCAAAATATGTTCCTCTTTAACCTTTTGCCATTTTATTTACTCATCAATGCTAATTTCTAATCATTTCTACTGACAAACTAAAATTACTCCAAAAAAAGTTGTAACTTGGCCCCTTCAACTTTCTTAACTTTGCACTTTGCTCATTCTTTCATTAATTTTTATATTAAAATGCTAATACCATGAGTAAAAGTAGAACTGAATAATCTGCATCATCAGGCGTCGAGTCCAAGTATTCTATATATGATACTCTTCTTCGTTTTCTCATGGGAGCTGCATAGCGGACCTCGTAAAAAATTATGAAGATTTTACGTATCAATCCTACGAAATTTTGGAAGTCCACTAATGCCAGGGAGAACGTTACCAAACCTAATGAATTCAATGTAACTTAAAAAACTAGAGGGATATAATTGCATATATATCAGAAACTGAAGGTTTTAATGTAATTAAATCGCCCCCAAACAAAGCATTGCAACTGATCATAAGTCAAGGCAGTAAAGTGGCGCATTAAAATTTTGATACTGGCGTGTCATTCATATGAATATAAATATATAATATATGAAAAAGACGTATAGTATAGTGTATCCCTAGTCCTTAATTTTAGAAATTGAATTTTAGACATATGTATGTATGATTTCCTTATTTAATGTCATATATTAGTTGATACATAGAAGAGAAAAAATAATTTTTTATTATAATATTGATTTTTCTTTTATATGTGTCATTGCTCTCTTTGTTATGTATTAATATATGTATGACAATATATAATAAAGTCCTACACATAGGTTTGTATAAAATCTCATCCCCTAAATTATATTTTTAAGTCATATAGGTTTAGTAGAGTTGAAACAGTTGGTGTAGCTTAATTTCTGCTTAAGGTCTATAAAGATGTTTAGGTCAACCACATCAGTGATCCACCACCCATAGTTTTCTGCATCTTTTTCTGGCCTTTTATTTAATTTGCATATGCTTTAGTTTTATTTATTTTTATTTATCTTAGTGTTAGGTTTTGGTTCGGATTTGGGATCTCTTTAGGCTCCTATAAAGCTTTTATTTGGAATGTCCTAGGCGCAACTTTTCCTTGTAAAAGTCATATATGCATTAATGTCTAAGAGATGTACTTTTGGAAAATGTGCATTTTATACAAGTAAAAATCATTATGTTCAACCTTACCCTTTCATTTGATGATAAGGCAATTCTGATATCTTTCGATTTCAAAATTTAGAATATACGATTATCGTGTTAGTTTTCAAGCCAAATCTCGTGAGGGATACCAATGAAATATGGTTATTTTTAAGCGTAACGTCAAGATTAAGGACCTTTATAAATATTTTAACAGTAATATAAAACTGGAAATTGGCTTGCTAGACAAAGTATCAAAGAACTTTGCTCTTACTCATAGACAAATTTTCATATTTTTATACCCCACCCGGCAACACTTTTTTCACAAAAGTGCACATAATTTTATGATTAAAAGATATTTTGTACAAACAACTACAATGTCAAAAAAGAAACGAACATGTTTTTTTTGTGTGATAAATTAATTGTTTTGGAGGGTAAAGTGGAAAAGATTGAAAGGTTTTTTTAAGGGGAAAATGTTATTTACAAGGTTTTCTTTTTTCCTTGTTAGTTGCTACCAAACTTATCCTACCTAACAAAGAATAAGCAACACAAATAATATTCCTCAAATCACTGACCTCCCAAACTTCATTAGCCCACAATTTTGTTTCTCATCGTTCCCCAACTCACAAATTCTTGTACCACCCCGTTTCAAATCAGAGAAATAGAATCTAATTTTTTATTTTTTTTTTTACAGATTATACAGATTTTATTTTATTTTTTTGGAGGGGGGAGGTTGGATTCTGAAAATAAAAATTATAAATGTGTCCAACTTGATATTTTTAACTTTTTAGGTCAAAATTTGAAAAAAAAACAAACAAACTCAAGTTAGAACAAGAGCACACCAAATGCAGCCAAACGTTAAAAAAAGGAAAAAAAAGTTTCCTGCAACCAAACAACCCCTTAGTAAAATGTCATTCTAGATGCTTCCATACATATAATATTAGGCAATTGAAATCATTTTTGTCTTTCTTTTCATTAACATATGAAAAAATTTTAACTCTGGTAATTTTTATTTTATGCTTGACTTTAGTCTCATGAGAGTAATATTCGAAATATATTTTGAAAAGTAATTTTTTTGAACGATCTAAGTGGTAATTGAAAGTTTTCTTTATGGATCGAGTGACTAATTGGCTTCAAGTTTTAATCATCACTTTATGTTTAGTGCATACACGGATGATAAATGACTAATGAAACGTCTGATGTACTTTTGTTTCATATTTTGTTACAATATAATTTGTAACAGTATTCAATTCAGTTCTTGTTATATTGCTTGTTGTAATACCATACTCAATGAATAGCAAATAAAATAACACAAGGAATTTTTTACGTGATTCGGCCAGTACCTACATCCACGGGGCCACACCCAGTCAGTAAATAATCCACTAAGTCAAAGATCACATATTACATCCACTAATAGATCTTAAACAATAGAAGACTCTCCCTTACAATTGACTCTATAGTGATGAATCTATTTAATGTATAATTTAGCAAGCACCACTCGTATTTATGCTACTAATAGTATGTCACAGGAACTATTGCAACACTCCTTAGAATATGCACCACTACTATATTTCAGTAATATTTTTGAGATAAAAAAAATTGATGGTAAGACTATAATTCTCCATATATACATCACGATAGATCTTCTAGATTAATGCACAAGTATCCTTAGACTTAATAGAGAATCACATTCTAATTACACTTTCCATGAACGTACAAAAAGGAATAAGAAATTTGCTATGGCTAAGAAACACAAATGATATGCTTCCAAAACTTGACCAAGTACAACCGTGCACTTCCAAGAATAGGTATATAACATTACCAAAATAATCTATAGAATATTCCACACAATTATTATCCAAAAAATGTTAATATACATGTGCCAATATACACTTGACTTTAACAATCTTCCCTTTTGGCTTTTTTTGACAAAAATAGTCGAAGATAAGACTAACAAATATATCATTAAGAACAAATAGCTAAAATATATGCAAAACACAGCAGTAGTCCCATAAATACAAAACATGTCTCCCCCTTTTTGGCAAAAAAAGGACAAAATTAAAAGAAACATTATATAAACTAAAAAGCAGGAGTATGAGAAAATGCACATGACAATAAACACTAAAAAAAGGTAGATAAAGTGGCTTCATTAGAAGGAGACCGGGCTTTTCTATAATCATTTAGTAGATATTGAATACTAAGTTTCTTACAAGTAAGCTTGATCTCAGCTTTCTGCTAAGCAATTTTGACCTAAACATCCATTACCTCGGCAAGCTCTTTTTCCAGAAAATAAATAGTTTGATCCTTTAAAGGGGTAGAATATGTTGCAAAAGTTATTCGAACATGTGTCGACTCTTGTTCTCCTGCCACACTAGCTTCAAGATCTCTTGTATCCCTTAGTCTGTTGCTCTCCCTCTGAGTAGCGGGCTTCTCCCTCTGAGTGTGATCCCTTACATTTGCTTCAATAGTCCCAGATACATGTACCTTAATGTCAACAACATGTTTCCCATATTTAAGTTTCTTAAAAATAAGCAAAGGTCTCCTAGCTTTTTCAAACATCTCATTAGGGCTTTTTAAGTAACTATTGACCTATGAGCAACTCATAGATAAGAGAGGAAAATGGTAAAATAGGATAAGTAGTATCAACTTTGGCACTTTTAACTATATGGTCACCATTTGGCCAAAATCAAATAGTTTTTCTCAATGTTTTAAAAACCGAACCGGATCGGCCGGTTCAACCGGTTCATGGGCCGGTTCGGGTTACCCTAAAAACCTGATGTGGTTTGAACTGTTCAAAAACGGTCACAAACCGGTCATACCAGTTCAAGTGTTTTTTTTTTCTCTCCTTTGGTTGTATAACATGTAGGTTTTTTCTTTTTTTCCCCTTTGGATGTATAACCAGTTTTTTTTTTTTTAATTTATTTTTTTATTGAAAGCACACTTTGCTCACAGAATATTAGAAAAATCTTCTTAAAAAAAAAATTGAGCACAACCTCAACAGTTTCACTTCGTTATTTAAGGCATTACTATGTACTTGGGTAAATATAGTATTTACCCTTGATTTTAGCCTGCAATCACTTGATGCATTCCGATTAAATGTCGATACCATGCATATTTGCCGCTCATTAACTATTAAAATTTTAATTTGGGGTTGTCTGCTGGGGTTTCATGGAGAGGTGAGAATGGTATTAATTTACTTTTCTTCAACTATTCTACTTATATTCTTAATACTTGACTTTGCAGGCACCATATATTTGTGCTAGATGCTCAAAACACATTGACGCATACAAACATATACCGTTCTTGGTTTTACCAAAAAGATTGATTTTTTTTCTTTTTTCTCCTTGCAAGTGTAGAGCAAAGATGAGTTGTTGGCAGCGGAACAAGATATCCTTTTGCAGTCAGTGAAGATAATTAAGGAGCATGGTGCTAACCTTGGTAGTATCTATGAAGATAATACCAGTTATTGAATCTGTACAAATTGCATCGTGTTCAAAGCTTTTTTTTTTTTTTTTTTTTTTTTTTAATTTTATTTTAAAAAATAAAAACACTCATCCCGGGTTTCTCACGGGATTTGGGGCGGGACATAAACTTAGAGGTTTACTTTGTAGTACTCGTACATATCTGTAATGGGGATTGATGTAGATATTGAAAGTTTCTAATTGCGAGTTTGGAAGTTGTCAGAGTTCGAGGCGCAATGTGGTATTATCTTTTTTTATTCTTATCTTATTTTCTTTTATATCTATTTATTTATTCATGTTTGGATCACGTCCCAGGTTTGAGAAAATTTGAGATGTGATAACACACAATCAGGAGGGTTGTAGACGCATTGACATTTTAAAATGTTGATATATATATATCCTTTATTAAATGAATATGGTTCAAAATAACCGATAACTTTTAAAGAAATATTCACTTATATACAACTATTTCTTTCATTCGTAGAAAATTGATGATTACATGTTTGATGAACATGACTTTTGACAAGGTCTATAAATTTCTGAACAAGAACATAAAAACCAATTTTCGATACCAAATCATCCGGTGTAATTACTTTAACAACAACGTGCCTAAAAAGGTATTCATATTTTGAATCAACAGCTTGCTTCTTTGCCATCGGATAAAACGAGGGAACGGATACAAATCCGAATTTTAATTTTGTGCAAATTATCTCATAAACTATTGTTTGCCTAATTCGTATTTAATTGTTTTTGAATATTTAATAACCTCTGAAGAAAGAGTATGAACTCCTCTTGTTTCCCCACCATACTAATTCTAACACATTTCGTATCACTTCCGAATCGCTTCCCACTCCTTGCTAGAACTTTATTTCCTCGAAGAAACTTCTCCAAGTCCTCCATATTCTTGTTGCACTTTAACCACGCAAAGGCTGTCCGAAAGAAAAAAAAAAGAATGCATAAAATGTAAAAATATTGATACTCATCGAACAATGTTTATGTGTAGTTATCCCATTCATTAAGGTGAGAGAAAAACCACCACCACTATATGGTTATATGGTACAAATTTGTGTATCATTTTTATCCGTAGGAAACTCCTTGCTTACAATGGAAACGTAAAAGCGTTTGTTGCCAAAATTTTACTGGAAATTTTCAAAGAGACTTCATTACTAATAGGAAAGAGCTAAAAAGAATGTCAATATATAGCTATATATTTACTTGTCTTCAAATGTAATTGGTCATAGCATATATAGTTGTATTGAGCCAATTAATTAAGCTTCTATCACAGTTTTCTATTGTCGATTCCATTTGATCCCCACACAAACTATAATGTATGGATCATTTTCTACGAAGGGGCAACAAAAAACTCCTATTAATGTCTAGGATATTACCTGGATGAGTCTCGGTGAATTCTCCAGTGAATAGGCAATATTCGTTTTGGTACTCGGGCAAACTAAAAATTTCACTGTGCCCAATCACTTCTCTTAGCATTTCCCACCTTTTCGTCATTAAACTTCGAGTATACACGAAGAAATTATTCGGGCCAATCTTTAAGCAGCTATCTGATGTGGCTTGTAAAATCTTTGTAGCTCGGAGTTGAGACTCTTTTGAAACCCCAATTGTGTTCACCTCTATAAATTTCGTCATCCTTCTTGCAGCATCTTCATCCTTCACAAGAGCCCATCTGAGGGGGAAAAGGTGAACAAAAACAATTATCATTATTTTCAATTGAAGAATGAAAAATGAAAAATAATTCTTGTTTAAAAAAGAGTGACCTACTCCTTAGGTAATACTTAGCATATTCAACTCAGCTTAACCATACAACTACACATTTACCTATTGAAAACAACAAAAACTCATCGTAGAAAAGGTTCATTTGGTGTTGTAACTTCACAAAACACTTTTGATCGTGTTTCTTTTGCCATCCAGTTCTGTTTCGCTATCAATCTTTAGAATGATATATCTTCCAACTCAAGCTATTTTAGAAATGAAATTGCTCTAACTAATAATGTAAAAAAATGCGGTTACTATATACTTTAACTCAGTCATCACCATGTGTAACAAACATTTTCCTAAAGACTAATAAAATAGTGACACAATATGGCCGTAATTTAGCCATTTTCCTGTTGTAAAGTTGCAAAAATTATTTTTAAATAAGAAAATAATATATTTTTAGGAATTTCATGCCGTCATTTATATATCAACGTAATTTTGGATACAAAATCATATAAAGTTGTTTGTAAAACCAAACATATTTTTACCGTCCATATATTTATAAGGGTATGTTTGGTTGTGGCTTAAGTATGAAAAAGCAGTTTTTTCTAACTATGGGAAAAAATTGTACGTATCCTGTTGAAAATTAAACTTAGGTTTGAGATAAAATATAAAGGTTGCAAAATGTTGTATTTTGGATTTTTATGTTTTGGGTTATTGTAATTTTGTATTTGGGCTTATTAGTTTTGTCAAATTTGTTAGTAAATTCCACTAGCCCAGGTAGTAAGTGGAAAAATTTATAGATTATTTAGATTTTTCATACAAGTGTTTTCTATAAATATTTCTAGAATTCTTTCAAGAAAATATCTAGATATTTTTGTTGGAGAATTGTAGATAACGGTTGTATAGTTTATTCGTAATCAAGTCAAAAAGCTCAAATATTAAAAATACAAAATTATCTTTTCTTCTATACTTTCCTCCTCCATTATCTTCTACACTTGCTAACTTAAAATTTCCTCATTTTAAATTACCCTTCCTATTAAAAATTTCTAACACATCCAACTTAAATTTTGTATCTTTTTTAGACCAAAACAAAAAAATAAGTTTATTTTTTAAGATGAGC
>MKEJ01074584.1:0-27382 GCA_001753735.1 Embelia ribes | reverse complement strand
TTTAGGTATTTCACCTTGATACTGGAAATACATTTCCTAAAAAATATATTTTCCATCGAAAACGGTCGCTTCCAATAACTATGATTTAAACGGTTGTAAGTAGTAGAATCAGATCTTTATGAGATTGTTTTAAAATATCAAAGTATTACATAATTTTTTGAACCAAGAATGATTCATTAGTTCCTTTTATTTTATCTGGTTAATTCTCGTAATACCTTTAGTTTTAGTAATGATTAAATATCTAAAAATAAAAATTGATAGTTGTTTTTTTTTTTTAACAGTTCAATAAAAAAAATAGCACTGTAGCTAATTTTAATTTAGTATAGAAGCAATGTCCCATGTGATATATACCGTCATAAAAGCATGGGAAATTTATGAAACCTCCAAAAGTCAACCTCACAAGATTCATCTCAACAGTCACATGCATTTATATAAATTTCTTTCAAAGTATTATTATAACATGTACTTTTTCCTATTATTCTTCTCATTTGAGTTTGAGATTTGCGACATTTTGATATATCGTGTGTAGAAAAAATTTGTATAGTTGTATATATAAAATTTTCATTCATAAGACAGGACCCTCAGTCTATCTTTAAAAGATATCTCATTCAATTTAGGAAATTAATCGTGAATTTAAATAAAATGTATATTTTTTTCCTTGCTTTTAAATTGATTAAATTTTAGAAACGTAATTTTTCTTTTACTTATTTTTTTTTTTTTAAATTACAAGAGAATGTCAAGTTTTAAATTTATTTTTCTAATAATCTCTTGGTACAAATTTGAATTTCTTTTAGAGATAATGGAGATTTTATTAGAGAAAATTGACAATCATTTTTATGATGAAAAATATTGTTTCTAAATTATTATTGGTAAGTGGTAAAATAAACTATTGAATTTCAAAGGTGAAATCTAGGAAGTTAAAGATTGGCTTTACAAGGAGTATGGAGTGGGGCGCATCTATATCAACCGTTGTTGATAGCATATTAGCCGTGATTGTGCATAACATTGTATCACGGGCCGCGGGGCGAGGGTTTTCCAATGTCATCCTTATAAATTCTTGTCATAACATTCCCTTGGATACGCAACGAAATACCCGTGAGGCGACAAAATAACATTTTGTCCCGCCAATCCTCAATACCATCGGCAAGGCACCTCTAATTCCATTAAGCAGGCTACCCATATACCATCCAAAGGTGCACACTACAATCAACCGACAGCAATCTAACTTGCCATGCATATGCACTCGCATGTATCTCACAAGCCTAAACCGAAAAAGGGTGCTCCCCAATAGCATGCATAGTATGACACAAATGATATCAAAGTGCACATCAACCATGCCATCAATGATATAAGCTTTGAATGTCCCAAGATATCATGTCTGCCCTTCGTGATTGCCAAACCAAACATCGCCCAAGCAATTGGATACCACAAGACATTGTGCCCCGTGGCACAAATGTTAGCCAAGCCACACTAACGGCCTGGATGCCACAAGGCACCATACAACTAACATAAATATCTGCCAAGCAACATATCATTTGCAAGACAATGAAATATTACATTTATCTTTGCAAGGACACAACGCATAGAGTTGTGCATCAATAACCCATTGAGGAATAATACTCACAAAAGTGATAGGCACCATGGTAGCCTACTAGCAAGATAAGTATAAACCACAACCACCGGAATTTGTCCATTGCCACGCCCCCATGGTCCTCAACGACGCCGCCCCCCACAGGAAACTAGCACACCACTCAACATGCTAAGAGGGAAACTCTTTGACACTCTTGTTCTTTCCCCTTGACAAGTAGTGCGAGGAGGTATAACTCAAATCTTCACCCCACCCTAAAACTACTTTCTCATGCATTGTTGAAATGGCAGAAATAGATATTGGGTTGTCACCGGCTCACGAAAACACTTCATACCTTTGAAGTGTGTCTCGTGACGCGTTGCCACTCCATAATCAGAAGTCAATCAAGCCATAAGATCACATAAACAATACTTATGGATGTGAGCTCCTGACTGTGTATCATTGATTTGTTTCGAAAACTCAATTATCTCACCATGAGAACCCAAAATTCCCCCAAAAAACATATGGTAACAACGGCCAGATGATATGGCGCACATCCAGCAGCAATGAGCAGGCCACAGTGATGACGTTTAAAACTCAGCTTCGAGAAATGTTTCACAAAATAAATGTTATTATTCAAGCTCTCAATTATATAACACTCGTAGAAAACTATGAATACAACTGCTGAAAAAGCAGAAAAGAAAGCCACGCCTAAAAACTACCAGCCTCATACTGAGCAATTTGCATTTAAACATTACAACATAGTAACAAAATCCCAAAATAAGCCCTACTCATTTTTGCGAACACGTCATAAGTTCAACTTCCTAAAAGTTCATACCATATACGTATGTTTGGAAATTATCAAGAGCTCAATGGGCCTAGTTCAAAAACTCTCTGGGATCAGTGACAAAGCCGGTCAAAGCAGAGGCAGCAGCGGTGTAAGGAGAAACTAGATATATTTGCCCCTCCTTATGACCCATTCTTCCTGGGAAGTTACGATTCGTCGTTGAGACACACACCTGCACTCAATGAGCCATTTTTTTCGATTCAAATGAAGGCTATCACCCATAAGTAAACATCAATTACAAAAAAAATAAATAAATAAAAGAAAAAAAACCAAAGCCTGCGACTTTCTCTTTTCAAATAATTGCAGGACTGACTGAAAGTTGCTTATTCTAACAATGTACAAAACGGTCAGCTTTCGATTCTCGACAATTCTCCCCACACTTGAACCATGCATGCCGGCAAACACAAAGAGAAGGAAGAATCCTAATGGCGTGTGTAATTTTGTTTTCATAATTTTCATGTACAGTTCTCTTCACATTTTCATAGTTGGGGAAAGCAAACAATAAAGCTTTATGAAATTTCAATATTTACGTGTTACTGAAATGTTCATACAAAAAGGGAGCCCTCAAATACTACTTACTATTGGTTTCTAAAGCTCGGTTGTTTTACATATAATCCTTTAAAAAATTATCAAGAACCAATCTACGAAATATGTTTTTACAGTGTTCTTAATTTCCAAAACCAAAAAGTAATTTTTGCAAAGCATAAGCCAAATACCACATAAATGTTTGCTGAGGTAAAGCTAGGTTGACTCCTCCTTTACATAACTACAACAATCTCGTTCGCACTATCACTCAAAACGAACAGATCGAACACTTCAACATCAGGCGGAGGATAAAATTCTCTATATTGTGAACCGGCAAAACAAAAACCAAACCACAAGAAATTAAGCCGCTGACTCTCAGTAATTCGGTTGACTTATACATATGGTTTTAGAAGCAAAAGTTATCAACACAACTCTTAAGAAAAAATACGCATAGTGCAAAGAAGTTGTAAGAAAGAATGAAGATATTGTATGTAGCTTGCCTTTGGTTCATTCATACGTGCATACGTGTCTCTAGGCCCACCCATGCAAGCACTGCAACTAGGGCTCGCAGGCGTATCACAGCCAGCTTCCTCGAATATCTGGGAGCAAGTCTTACCACCGGATCCCGGAACTGGTAGACTATATACATCCATCCACACCTGAAAAACCCATGTTTATCTTCAAAGTTCTGTTACAAAAACAGCTTAAAAAAAATGCATAGAAAAACATGGTTCAAGTACTTATCAAACGACGAGGTCTAAGCTACCAACCTTGTGAGTAGCAGGGACTAGGAAAGTGGGAACTTTAACTTTCTTTCCCTACAAAATACAAAATCAATGTTTTAGGCCAAGCAAATAAAAAATAACAAAGCTATATGGGAATTGTTTGGCAAATCATATATTGTACACCTCTTTTTTTACTAGTAAGGTTTTTGATTTTGCACTCTAAACTTAGGTCCAGTTTCGATACTATTTTTTTTTTTTTTTAATTGCTACAATATACTCATATGCCTCCCTGTAAGTATACTTCCCACCATTGTCCTCTTAATACCCAATCCAATTAGTTGCCATAAGTTACCTCGACGGTTCTATTCCAAACTCCAAATGGATTTCCACAGAAGGAAAACACCAAAAAAAGAAAAAGAGAAGATTAAAATAAAAAGTAATAAGCAGGTGCTTTGCATATCATGGTCTTACCGAAGTTAGGAAAACTTTTGCAGCAGCAAGAAAATCCTCAGTTTTTCCTCCAGTACAAGAACCAATATACACTCTATCGATTTTCACATTTTTGCATTCCCTAGCTAAAGCTCGATTATCAGGAGAATGGGGCTGCAAATAGATTTGGAAAACAACACAAGAATTGACGAATTACAGTCTTTCAAGCATTATCAAGACTGAGAAAGAAACTCATTAATCCTGATCAGATGTTATAAAGATTGATGGAATGCAAGGAAAACACTCAGTTTTTCTTTTCTTTGCACATTTTCCTCTAAAGAAAAAAAAAGGTCATATTTCCCAAAAACTCACCTTAGCCACCAAGGGTTCCAGCTTCGATATATCAAATCTATACTCTGAAAGAAATCTAAAAGGCAAAACGTAAACTCATCATCAGTATGAAAACAGGTCAGAAAAACCATATACAAGATGGACTGTTCAAAAGTAACAATCTTTCTGGTTTGTACACACGAGACAGCATATAAATGTTTCCTAAAGAGCATACCAAAGTGGATTAAAACAACAAATACTACTTGTAGCCAAAAAATAAATAAAATAGAGATAATATAGTTAGGTAAGTGATAAATATCTAAATACCTTGCTTGGCCGTCACCATAGACCGGTTCATAGGGTATGGATGTCTTGTCCTGCCAAAAGAAGAGTTGGATTATTGATAATCACAATTAATTAAGTTGGCATATGCAGCTTAATCCTCTGCCTAGTTATTATCAACTAAAATCGAATATCTTTTCACAATGCTAGAATCCAGGTCTCCCTCCATGCACATGCTCTTATCGGCAACAATTTTTTTAAGTAAAGAGCTCGATAGCATCTAGTGACATTTGGACTAATTACCCACTAAATTGTAAAGCAGCTATTGAAAGCGGCAACCCCAAGGCTGAGACACCATGACCCCTCATCTATTGCAGCACTAAGCGCAACCAAGGATCTTGCCCAAAGCCAAGTCAGGTGCCAATTATGATGAAAAGTTAAAATAAGAAATAACAAGAAGAAAGTCTGTCATATTATCACCACATATGGACTTTTTCAGATTGTTACTCTTGCACACATTATTAAAAAAGAATTTTCTTCAGATATCTACTATCAAACATCAAAGAAAGTAACATTTTTTCTTTTGGATTGAACTAAAATTATGCTATGTTATGTCAACCTCTTTTAGCTGGAAGAAAAAACAAATAAAAAGCCTCTTCAGTTCTTTAAGTGGTGACCATTAGCAGAAAGCAAAGAGGTAAGACGCTCTGATTTATATCCACCACATTGTTTCCGTCAAATCACATAAATCACCATATCTTTTCAATTCCCTATAATTGAAGAAGTCTCTTTCTTTTCTCTATTCATTGTCCAATATTTACTTATTTTAACTTCTAAAGGCAACTTTCCCAAAATATCACCCATTTCAGATGCAATTCTGAATAGATATTGGCCCAACAAGTCCATCCTGTGTCCATAACATGAAATGCTTTGGATCATATAACATTTCAAGCACAGACTTTACAGAAGAAGTGCTAAATGTAGCAAAGCATGGTACAAGAAAAAATTAAATATATAGCATGACGTGAGGAAGCGCAAGTGCCAGGACCCGTATGAGATGCTTAAACTCGCCTCACCAGACATCAACTAAATTTGCTTTGTGCCAAAGGTCGATTTATTACAATGCTTTTGGGTTTCATGCAACACAAATATACTATATGTATATCTCTTCTCTTAAAAGAGGATTCAGATCCAGATGTTTCCTTGTTTTTCATATTCCTAAAATACCATTGTGTATCCAAGTAATTACCTCACACTGCCTTCAACAAATATTTGTCTCTTACTCTCCCCTATTCATTGGTTTCAACCTCTATTCATCTTCCCCCTTGCTGTACTCCTGCTTTACGTTCTCTCACTTCACGTTCTCTCTCATCTACCTATGATCTCAACTAATGTCTTCCTCCGCCTCTCTGTACAGCATTATCACCCATCCAACAATGAAAATGTCTTCAACACTCATGAACCCCGAAGAGTAAGATTGTCTTCTAACTCAAAACTCTTCTTCATCAATTTGAATAATATAGTGCTTTCTGCTATTGACATAGTTTCTTTGATCATGCTATCTTTTTTCCTATAACTTCCTAATCTATAAAATTAAATTGTGATTGTGTTCTTAATTTGATTTCTTAATTTTAGGGGCAAAAAAGAAAAGGGATTTAAGCTATTGATATTTCTCTTCGAATTTCCAACTTAGGGGGTTCATTTTGGTTGGTGAGAAGTTTTAGAAAATATCTAGATCTGGAAAGGAATTTCCAGTAAATGTATTGAACTTCAATTTGGACCAGAAAAGTGGAAGTTGCAAATTGGGCAGTATAAAATATCAAAATTTTAGAGCAGTTCATACCAGAGAAGTAGTTGCAAAGTTGCAATATCTTGGCTGTGTGCGTTTATGAGATGGTTTTGAATAGGAGTGTTTCTAAAAGATACGGATCGAAAATTGTGAAAATAGAAATGAACTGTGCATGTTGGGAATGCTCCCTACTGCTAAAACGCGTGAATCTTATATTGTAATAACAATTTCTTCTCCCTCATACTAAATCAGGAGCTAGACATATCTATATATGGTTTAGCTTATTCTTTTGTTTAAACAACCATTGGCTTATTGTCATGCAGGTCGGTTAGCTAACTTGCTTGATGTACCTCTTAATAGTTTTTCTTTGCCTCTGTTTTTCCCCCCAATTTAATAAATTGCCAGAGTAATGTGGATTGGTTTTTTTTCTTTGTTGTAGTCGTTAATGCGTCGTTCATAGATCAATGACTTCCCTCAGTGACTTCCCTATGACTAATGCTGCCAATATTAAGGTATGTTTTGTGATTTTGAAACCATATGTAGCAATAGCCGAAGATGTCCATACAAATAATAGAAGTGGTCAACTTACCCCTCCAACAAAAAAAAAATAGAAGTGGTCACTTTAAACTGCCACATTACATAACTAATGTGTTCAAATTTATATTACTGGTTTTTTATCCCCTAGTTGATTTAGTAGTGGTATGATCATTATATGTTCAGTTGATGAATCATTTGGATTATCCGTACTAGCAAACTATAAAAGAGTCAAGTTTGTGCATGCAGAAGTACAACAAGAGCTTGAAGCATAGGAAATTAATGAAGGCAATGCTCGGAAATATTTGACATAACTTAAGACCAGGCTTGCTTCGTAGTAAGATATTACTTTGGTGTTTTTGTTCATCATAATTGAGTAGTTTTTCTTGCAAAGTGTCTTTGTATAATGGCTTTGTAAAATTTCTTCTCTTGTTTTTATCATAGTATTTATAAGCTATACATCTTTCATCGTATACATTTATTCTTAGAGATCTTTTGACAGTAACAAACAGAACAAGGATTGCGACCCTGCTTAAGATGCCCATCTTAATACGGTTTCATTTGGCTGATGCTGAATCTTCCTTAGATCTAATAAAGATATGTGAATACATTTATACTTGTGTCTTAGTAAATATGAAAAAGCATACTATTTTAGATCCTTTATTGGATAGGAAAACTACAAACAACACTTATTTCTTTGCTTAGTATAGGAAGTGAATACTAAGGTTGATAGCCTAACTGTTTGGATGTGTCCTGACCATATAGCCTTTCCAGCTGTTAAGATAAAAGACGGAGATACCTGTTTGATGGTAAATGCTATCCCGTCAATTGAATAGTTGCTTCTTTTTTTTAACATTATTTTACTCAATTTGGTATGCATTTTGTTAGAGTGCAACCCTCGAAGTCAAATCTTAAGCTCTTCGGTGAGCATAACTTTCCAAAGGCATGAGATGACCTATCTTCTTTGCAGCTGAGTTACTTTTTTGGTCAACTAATTCAACATTGTACAATATCATGTAGAGAAAATCTAGTAAAGAGAAGTAGAGAAAAAAATATTTGTAAGGGCAAAGTAATTTTATGTTGGGTTAATTTAAAAGTTTGGATTGTATTGTGTTATTAAAAGCTCTAAAAGTGCTCGCCTAGGTGCTAGAGTCACATCATCAGGTTCTCTTTCCTAAGGCCGTGTTCATCGCTTAGAAATCAATAGATGAGGATCCAAACAAAATACTGATATTACAAGAAAATCTTAATGATCCAATCAGATCCTTTATTACCTACATGACTACGAAGGGATAAATGCGGACTTAGTGATCACGATGACATGGCACTTTCTACATTTGGCTTTGCTATATTGCCCAATAGGCAATTAGCCATTGGGGTGGCAAAGGTGATGGATCCAAGGGACATCTTATAACAATCCAAATCTTGCTTAACTATTCTCCAAACTTTCACATTTTAAAAATATTTGTACACGTGTATTATCTCACTGCCTCTACCACTGGTTGGATTAAGGACTCAATGGAGAGCCGAGACACATAGATTTTTAAAGAAAAGGAAACGATTATTTAGCATTAATCCAATGCATGTGAAGAAACACTTTTCCAATATATTAAAGAGCATTTGGAGTAACATTTTGTGTTAGGGGTTGTGCAGCCATCTCATCTAAAAGGTTTAGCTGTAAGGAAGAGGTACATTATATTATATATTATCTCCACACGCCTCCTTGTGGCAGATTTTTAAGACAAACAAATGCAATTCAACTTTAACTACGGTGTATGGTAGAGAGAAGAAGTACTTAGCTTCCATCTCGATATCATAATGCTAAGGTATGCACTTATCCATTCTAGCTTTTAAACTCAATCGTCTTAATACCATTTTCTTTATGTGTTCAGTCAATTTTTACATGTACTTTGACCTACCACTAATGAAGTTTTTCGAAGTTCTCCAAATTAACTTTCATTATTATTTATTTTCTACGTTCCCCTGAAGTTCATGATTATTTTATTACGGAAAAATTCAATATATGCATGTAATGCTTGCACTGGATGAACAAAATGTTTATGAAATGCGAGTTCTACATCAATCTTTTATGAGTAGATTTTGGAACTTGTAGTGATTACATTTTAAATTTAGAAATATAAAGTTATGATATAGATGGAAAAGGTGCTCATGATTGATGGGTTCTTTATTTGTCATAGAGTTCAGATCAAAATTCTATCCCTATGGGCTTTGTTTTGATAATTGATCTTATACTTTGTGCATTGTAACATGAGAAGACAACCTATGGATGGATTATGTTCATTTTGTCATAGAGTTCAGATCCAAATTCCATCTAATAGATTCCCCATTTTCCAGGTATCGTCAAATGGAACTGAAGCATTAACTATTGTTGTTTCACAAGAAGATAAGAAGCTTATAATCGGTTTGAAATTGAAATTGGAGCATACTATAGTAAGTTATCAAAGTTCTCTGTCACACTTACAAAAATACAAAGTCGCTCAAGGTCAGAAACTCTTTATTTTGCATTAGCCTAACATTATCTGTCGCTTTTGCTTTCCAATAGTCCTGTTTCTGGTGAATCATCCGTACTTATTAAAATTATTGAATTTCTCTAATGACGATATGAATTAGACTTGATGAATATGATATTTGCTTGAATAAACTTAAGGATGAATCTTGCTTAATTCCATGAACTAAGGAACTATCTTAGGCCTTGAATGGGGAAAAACAAAATAGAGTTGTTCGACTACTTAATGTGTTGTGATTAACAATGTCTTAGGATTTTGTGACGCGCGAGAAAATGCATTTGACCGAAGTATATGATCTGGTGCCTATACTGAGTTTACTGGCTTACAACACTTTCTTTAACCTATATGTAGGATTGGTACTTAAGGAGAAATTATACTACAATGACCATAAAATCAGATCAAGATGGTGGAACTGTACCTGTGGACAATTGTATTTTCATATGCTTCATTTAGGCTCTATTTTACCTTTTTGTAATCTTTGTTTTTTCTGTCAAAATATATGAACTACATTCATGAAGCTACTCAGTGACATTTTAGCGTCTTTACATTATCAGATTTCTATTATCTCCATTATATCATCAACTTTTTCCCTTTTCGATTATCCTTGTGCCATAATTTGAAAGTTAAAATGGAATATCACATATTTGTACTACATGCTTGCTGGTCTTTCAATTACACTATCATACTGTAACATTACAAGAAGCTGAAGTTAACAGCCATCCATCCTTCAACCACAAAACACTGTCTCAACTTTTTTTTGCACCCAAAAAGACTTGGAGATGACTAATGAGCAAATTACGGATAAATCAATAAGGTTTTGCTCACACTACATCGGGAAAGATGCCACGTGCAACCCACGTGTCCTACTTCTAGTGTGTATATATATATAATCTTCCAAAAACAATCCAAACCTGAAAGGCTTCTCAAACCGACCATGTGAGACAATGAAACCCTAATCTATAACCTTGGTTCTAAGGCACAAGCATATGCATTCTCAAAAACTATATATAAACTAAAATCCATCGCAGAGATGAAACCTAGGCAAAATTATAATAAAGTACAAAACTAAGATCTAAATGGAAGATAACTAACCTCAAGGTACTTGAATGTAGTACTATCAGCTGGTACCACGCCATTCTTTCCACCAGCTTCGATCACCATGTTGCATAAGGTCATCCTTTCTTCCATCTTTACAGAACAAATCAGTGAGACAAATTGCTAACACTTTGCATATTGTAAGTAACCAACTTGATAAGGAAATCTGGGTTTGATTTTCTTGAACATATTTTCAAAAGACTAAAATGTTTAAGAGTATCTCTAGACTCTCCAAGAAATCCTGCCAAGTAACTCTAAAATAAAAAAATTAAATAAAATAAAAACAATGCTAAATAACTTACAGTCAAACTCTCAACAGTAGAGCCAACAAATTCCATCGCTTTATAAGTTGCTCCAGACATGGATATCTCACCAATTATCTGCAAAGAGAAACTCACTGAGTGAAAGAAGAAAACAAGAGGATATACGTAAATAATTAAACCGCATATTTAGCTAAATAACCAATTAAACTTCAATATGTAAAAAAGAATGCCCACTCAAAGGAAACTAACAACTCAGTGACCCAAACAACTTACCTGTAAAATCAGATCCTTCGCAAGCAAATAATCTGGCATTTCCCCATCCACCACAAATCTTAGAGTTGGAGGCACCTGAAATTTGAACAAGTAAATTGAGAGGCGGTAATGCAATAAATACAGAAACTCTAAGCTTTTTATGGTTCTCAAGAACATGATAAATTCAAAGTAATGCTAATAGATTGATTCTCAAAACAGTTTTCCAATAATCATCTTAGAAACACCTCATGACCAGTTAATCATATAGATTTTTCTAATCGAAGGAAAAATAATGGCATTCTCAATCTAGCAGAACCACCTTTTTTATTAATCAATGCATAAAAGTGCCTACCTTAAGCAAACTCTTTCCAGTGCCTAATACAAAACCTGCATCAGTAATCCCAATTCCAGTTGCAAACTGACCAAATGCTCCGGCAGTACAAGTATGGGAATCTGTTCCCAGCAGGACCTGGATCACAGATCAGAACTATTGCTAACTGCTAAAGATAAAAAATAATATAATATGTCTCTCCCTAACAGCTCAATCTTTTAGGTGTGATGGTAGCAAATAACTTAACATCAGAGCAAGCTGAGCTCCAGGGTTCAAGTGTCGTGACTACCCAATAAAAAGTTAAATTAGACTTGTTTGGCTCAAGAATATGCCACTAGCGAGGAGATGTATTGAAAATAATAAAAAATAAACTTTGAGGTGAAATGGTAGCACATAATTTAACACTAACAAAATTTTATTGCGTCAATACTGATTTAAAGAGAATAAACTGAAGATAGAGGCACCTCTCCTGGCCTGCAATGACCTTCTTGGGCAAGAGCAATATGGCATACACCTTTATAATCAGGGTTGGCCTGCAAAATCAGTTGATGAAACTTTCATACCATTGATAAGGATAAACAAAGGAAGAAAAATATTTTTTTTTCCCCTCATGATAAGAGCATATAGTTCACTTGAGTTCCAAAAAAAAATGCAAAATGCAAACCCTGAAATTCCCTAAATCTTTAATATCGTAGAAATATTTGATGTTTTGCTCCATGCAGAAATCTCTCAAGATGTCAACATTGCGATTTGCTCGTTCGTCTGTTGTGAATATATAGTGGTCCGGTATGACAACAAGCTTCTCACGATCCCACACCTGCAAATTGTTTTTCAAAAAAATAGAGTGTTATCATCCTGCCAAAAGGAACTTCAAGTTGTTCATGGAAAAGTAGTAGCTCAAAGGAAATTATTTGGAGTCTGAATTTGGGGTTATAGAAATTGGAATGATCATTAAAACAATTTTGTCCATATACATCGAAGGACAAAGTTTTCCAATGCAAGATGTGAGTTGTACATAAGGATTTCATATCAAAGATGCGTACGGTCATTGTTAATCAATTACTAAAGCTCTAGTATCACAACTTCCTCACAAGTATGATTGGACTTACAAAATAACCAACTACACAAATTGAATATCGAAACCCTAATATTTTAAATCCTCTTATTTGCAAAGGCAACCTTACATGGAAACAAGAAATCTTATTCTTTTTTAAAAGGTTGAGATATTATCAGAAAATAAAAATGCCATCATGGGGTTCAACCGTTGCACAAATAAGTCGCCTAGAAATTTAACAAAATCTTCTAAAACAAAAGGAAATCTGTCCATTAATCAAATATAAAGAGGATAATCCGATAAAACATTGCTTTTTAGCAAGACAGTCGAATCTTCTCAACTCTCAAATGCTCCACAGTTCCTCTCCCTCCAGATAAACCAACAGACAAAAGCCAAAACAAGATCCCAAGCTCGCTTCCTCCGTCTGACTAAGCAACCAGCTGACCACACACTTAAAAGCAAACACACCGAAAAGGGTACGACCCATTCAATACCAAAGCATGAGGAAAAGAATGCTCCATTCTTCCCCGGCAACAGCGAAATGAAAAATTAGGAGCTTTGCACTCATAAAACCATAAGCCCCTCTTTTGAAGAGTCTCTGCCGTCAATAAAGAGCGATGAACCGCTGTCCCGACAAAAAAGGTCATCCTAGGAGGTGCTTTCGCCTTCCAGATCCCTTTCCATGGAAATGTGGGTTAACAAGGATGTGTAGCTCTGTAAAACAACCGCACAGAAAAGTCCGCTTTTGCCGCAATAGACCATTCCCACCTATCCTCCGCTGATGGATTAGACATATATTTTATAGTACTCCAAAGAAGGCTGAAGACTCAATCTCCTAATCTCGACAGTTAGACAAAAACTGGAAGTCCAGATGATCTCCTCTCGGAAGGTTATATTTTGTATATATCTCAGTATGGTATACCATCCAGCAGACAAAAAAGTTCATAAACTGATGTAATCAAGGATTACTTCCTTTTACAATCCATGACCTATATGCTACTAGGAAAACTGCACTTTCTAAATACCGACATAGAAACTAAGAAAGTCCAGCTGCTATTTCAACCTCGAAAGACTTTTGGTTGCACAATTCAAACTCTATAGTGCCATTCTGTCAAGCACAAGTTAACATAGCACCACTACAAGAGAAATGCATTATCGTCATTTCAATTTTTGCCTCAGATTGGGGACTGAGATTTTACCCAGACAAGTTCTTGATCTTAGGCTGGCATTGCCACTAGAGTTTCTTCGTAAAAAATATTCAGTACTGTGGAGAGAACCCAATGCAAAAAGAATTATTTGTTTTTCTCAAGGAAAACGAAACAACTAGATATGGAGTACTAAGGTTTCTTTGGTTGCAGCTTCTAAGTAAAAAAGACAAGCCAGCGTTCAATTTAAAGCTTCTAGCTTTTTTGGATCGAAATGGTAAAAGCTCAGCTTTAAAGTTGTGTAGCCACTGCACACCAACTTTTACGTAAACAAGCATAAAAGCAACCAAACAAGTCCTAAATATTAATGCTCAATTTGCTAGAAGCTGTCATCAATACGAGTTCAAAACAAGGAAACAGAAAGTAAGCCACCTTTGCATTCGGGCCAAACTCTTTCTTGAAAATCCCGATGGAACCGGGCCCACAAACATCATGAGTCATCAAGAGATCAACATTGACCCACACATTCTCACCAGGGCTCAGTTGGGTTTTCTCAGAAGCCTTGGCCAATATCTTCTCAGTCATGGTCATCCCTGTCTTAACCTAATCACCAATCATTAAAAGGCCAAACAAAGAAACACATAATTAAAAATTATACCTTTTCAAAAACCCATAAACGGAAAACCCTAAATTTGATCAAATTATTGAATAAAGCAAACAAAACCCACATTTTAAATTACACTTTCCAAAACCCCATGAATGGAAAATCCTAAATTTGACCAACTGAATGATTAAAACAAACAAAACTCATAATTGGAAAGTACATTGTTTTCAGAAATTCATAAATAAAACCCATAAATCTGAACAATTGAATGATTGAAACAAACAAAGCCCACAACTTAAATTACATTTTTCCTAAAACCCATGAATGAAAAACCCTAAATTTGACCAATTTAATGATTAAAACAAACAAAACTCATAATATAAAAAAAAATTACTCTTTCTGAAGAGCCCAACTATAAAAAAAACCCAAAATATTATTCAAATGAATGAATTAGAACCCAACTGAACCAGTAGCGGCAGGTTTGCGCTCGAATTGCTGTGGCGCCATAACAGAGACTATTTTCCTGGAAATTGTTTTCATGGGATTTTGAATTGAAATTGAGGTCTGTGAGGAGAAAGCTGAAAGGCCCACATCTTTCTGAACAAAAAAAAAATAAAAATCAGCATTAGGACAGATAAAACAACCAGAGCTTCACGCCAGTTTACAAAAATGGAAGTTTCTTCCATTCAATTTCTCAAACTAGGAATCTGTAGTGTTTCTATTTCTAAAAATCATTTTTTTATGGGGAAATCAGCTATTCACGATTCCTCTATTGAAAATTTAACCTCTTTCCACCAAAATTATGAAAACTAATTAAGATTATAACCATACTTTCATACTTAATTCTACTCATTTTAAGAGGTTGTATATAAAGACAATGTGAGCAATTTCTTAAATATCAATTTATGTGAGAGAAATGGCTGTCTAGAAGTATGATTTAGTATTCATATGTGATAGAATGGAGTGAATGCTATTTGATATACAAAACCTAGAGAGAGAGAAAGGAGACGAACGGCGCGGGCAATTCTCGTATTGCAGAGTGCAGTGAAAACATAATATATCCAAATACATTACAAATATGTTAAATTGAGCAAATAATATTTGTAAAATATGACTTTTTGAACATTTTACTCTTTGCCGAAACAGTTAAGGAATAGTTAAGAAACAGTTTTACCATTTGCTGATGGAGCTAAGAAATAGTTAAAAATACTTAAATAGTTACGTAACAATTATGAAACAATTAAAAAATAAACTAAAACAATTTAAACAGTTGTTTTGGGACAAATTTTGAGAAAAAAATGTCAGAATCCTTTGGCAAATGTAACGAATAGGTGATGCTTTTGCAACCGGGACGATTTGTTCTTGAGCACGAAACCTTTATTCTTGTGGCCGTCTCCTAATTTAGGGATCCATTGTGAGTGCCCAAAAATCAAGTCATCGCCCTCGTCACGTCAAAACATAAACACTCTATAACTACAACAACAGAAGAATCAAAAAATGCATAACTCCTTTTGTAGTTGAATGATATTGCAGAAGAAATGTAAATATATTTAGTTTTCACTTGGACAAAATATTCTTTTAAAATGAGCTTTTGTATAATTTTCAAGTTAACTAATGAAAGCATTGTATAGAAACTGGTTCCAAGTAACTGGCAATCCAGGAACACACCAATGGCTACAATCAAGGCCATTTGATAACACATGATTCTTTTTTATTCTGTCGTATTACAAATAATTCTATTTATTGAGCTCTCAGCTCACCCCATTTTCCTTGTCAGTTTCATGAGGTCCCGAAGAGTACTTAGCAGTCAATTTAGTATAGTATAAGTAAAGGCTCTGTAAAAGATTATTCTGTATAAAAATTTTATAATAAAATGATATCATTTTATAAATATTTCTTATATTACCTCTTTTTATTTTATTAGCGGCCCAATTTTTTTCCAAATAACTTTCTAGAAGTATGATTTAGTATTCATATGCGATAGAATTGTATGAATACTATTAGAAACACAAAACCTAGAGAGAGAGAGAGAGAGAGAAGGGAGGGTTGAGTACCTTTGTGATGAAAGGGGTGGAGCTTGAGGCAATGGAAGAGGAAGCCATTGAAGGGATGGAGCTTCAAGCAATATGTGCATGTAATTATTATGCATATATGTATGTATATGTGTGCGTGTGCTATAATTGATGAGAGAGAATGATTTTTTCAACTAGTCTGTTCAGCTAATAGCAAAATTTTGGGTATTCGGTCCAAATTTTGGGTATTTGATTCAAATTATTCAAATTTTTGTTTGAATTTAGATTTGGGTTCGAAAATTTTTAATAATTATATAAAATATTTAAATAATAAAATGTCATTTTATATTATATATATATATATATATATATTTATGTAAATATTGTATATTTAAAGAAAAGGACGCAAATATAATTTGGATTCGATTTGGATAATTCTGGTAATTCGAATTCTGATTTTAGCTTAAAATGAGTTCAGTTTGGGTTCAAATTTATTATAAATAATTTGGGTAATTTGGTTTCAGATAATTCAATATTATTTTTGGGTAATTCGAATTTGAAAATTTTATATTTATTTTCAATAATTGAGGTTAGGAAATGCTTTTTCTCTCATAGTTCTGTAAATTTTATATTTATTTTCAATAATTGAGGTTAGGAAATGATTTTTCTCCCATAGTTCTGTTGCTTGAAATGATAGGTTTTATTTGTTTTTGTTTTCCCAAATTGACTTTATGAATCAGTTTTAGTAATGCTTTTAAAAATATTTTTATATTATTAATAATTATCAAAATAAGTTTAATTATTGGTTCTGCATTAGGTACTCATATCTGATTTTGTATTTTTATAATAAAAAATAATATTTTATTAAATAATATATTATTTATCAAAATAATTTTTAAAATTCATTCTCAAATACTAATATTATATTCATTTTTATTAAAATAAAAATAATTCTGAAAAGTAGAACATTCCCGAACTTATCCTGAGTGTGGCGGCTGGACTTTTAGTGCCGTAGACGCATATCTTTCCCGGAAGGGAAAATTGACTAAAATACTGAGAATAGTATTTTACAAAAACAAAATCTCAAAAAAAAATTAATAATAATTACAACTTTTATAAAAAGGAAATTTGATTGAAAAATGAGATTTTTTGTTTCTAACTATTGACAAAATATATTAATCATCTTACGCTATTAATAGAATTCGCATGATTATAAAATTTTGATTCTATTTATGACCAACGTAGAATAGTGAGTGTAAATTCATTTATTTTAAAAATTGTTTCTTAAAATTGATTTCGAAATTTAATTTAAAAGTGGTATAATACTAATGTGTAGTGAGTAAATTTTAAAAGTCGCTTTGATAAGTATGGTAGTGTCTAATAAATTTTTAATTTTTATTGTAAAAAGTCAAAAATAGTTATGTATAGGAAATATAATAAATATAATTTAGGTTATTATGTTAGTTAATTAAAAAAATAAATTTTCAAAGCACTCTCAATATTGCTTCTAAAAGCCAACTTAAAAAAATAAAAATAAATGTCATATATATATNNAAAAAAAATAAATTTCATATATATATATATATATATATATTTTTTTTTTTTTTTATTTCTGTGTAATATTGTCACTCTTCACGTGGTCATCATCAATATATCATGTGAGCTCCCTGCTCAGAGACTGCTCCCCAATCACTCTCTCTCTGCAATTATATTTCCTCTCTCTCTCTCTCTCTCTCTCTCTCTCTCTCTCCACACGCTCTTATTGCTCCCCCTTCAGGCACTTCACCCCTTCAATTCAAGGGTTTCATTCTCAAAGATAAAAGACACACACATATATACATATATATATATATATATATAGATATTTGTTTATATATAGAGAAAGAGAGAGACTGTGTGGGGTGTGTTTTGTATATGTGAAGGGCAGAAGCATGGGCTGTTTTCAGTCCAAAACTGCTAATGTTCAGTCCCCTGACCAATTACCTCCTCAGCCAGAACCCAAACCAGATCCAGGTTCAATTCATATATACACACACATATATATACACACACACACATACAGCCTTCATGCATGTAGAATCTTTTAGTTATTGATGATTGAAATGTATGCAACTTAGGGTTAACTTGGCACCCTATGGGAGACTCTGTACTATATTTTATGGGCTAGATTTTAGGGGACGCTTATGCTAATGTATCTAATACTTGCTAACCCCTTAAAAAAGAGGGAGATTGCTATGGTGAACCAATTAACTAGGGGACTATTGTTCATCCCCAGTTCTATTTTTAAGTTTAGGATTTTGTTGGCATTTCTTATATTCCAGTCTCTATTTTAGAATTTGAGGTATAGAGATTAATATTTAGAGGATGAGAATTCATATGGAATGCCCTTCATGATTAATTATAGCATTTTATGGGCTAGATTTTAGGGGATGCTTATACTAATGTATCTAATACTAGTTAAGCTCTTAAAAAAGAGGGAGTTTGCTATGGTGAACGAATTAACTTGCAGACTATTGTTCACCCCTATGTTATTTTTAACTTTAGGGATTTTGTTGGCAGTTCTTATATTCCAGTCTCTATTTTAGAGTTTGAGATATAGAGATTAATATTTAGAGGATGAGAATTCATATACTTGTGGGATGCCCTTCATGATTAATTATAGCAAATTTTAACTTCTTTTGATTGTTTTCCCCTAAGAAAAATTAAAGCTTTTGTGTGTGATTTATTATATTTTTGGTAGATTTATGATTAAGCAGCCCAAAAAAGGTTAGATATGCCATGCTATGTATATAAACACATTAATGCTTGAAACTTTAAGGACTTTGAGTTGGCTGAAAGCAAGACTCTGTGTGTGTGTGTGCGAGCACCCTAACTATCGAAGAGTAATCAATTGATATGTATGCAATTTAGGTTGATAATATTCAGGACCATATCTGTAAATACAACTTTGTGCAGACTCAGAGTATTTTAGTTTTTAATGATTTCTTACCAATGAAAGTCAAGATTTTGCATGTGATTTTATAGCGGCATTGATAGATTATTGGTAAAGTAGCCGAAAAAGTTTAGATACAATGAGTGCTTACCTACTTCGTATATTATGTATATCAGCGTTTGGCATATTGATATTGTTGCCTGAAAGTTTATAGACCTCTGAAATTGAGTATCAAAGTGAGAGCTTCAGCAGAGGTTCCTTGGATAAAAGTGCATACCTATATGTATGATATGTATACAGACACATGAATGCTTAAAAGTTTATGGACTTGAAAATGGGTGTCAAAGTGAGATTTTCAACTGTTTAATAGGTTTAAGAGTCTGGGTATGCTCATACAATTTGTGTTCCATTCTTGTGTGGTTCCCTAATTTATGTGTTCTGAACATATTGTTTGAAGCCAACGGTGATCAAGTGGATCAAGATCAAGTGCCTGCTTTCAAAGAGTTCAGTCTTGCTGAGTTGCGGGCTGCTGCGAATGGATTTAGTAGCGATCTGATAGTTTCAGAGAGTGGAGAGAAAGCTCCAAATGTTGTATACAGAGGCAAGCTTCGGAACAACGGGTTCATTGCCATTAAGCGGTTCTCGAAGCAATCATGGCCTGATCCTCAACAATTTGTGGTAACACATTGACCTTTTTCTTGTATTGAATTTTTTCCATATTATCATGACAATTGATGTTTCGGAAATTGATTTTGCCAAATCTGAAAAGTCTTCTTTAGTCTCTAATTCAATATTGTTGTGGGTTTTGACAATATGTTAATGTAATTTTTACTAAATAGATATATACTATCGGTTTGTTCATCTATCATGTCTGTATTCTTAGTTTGAAGTTGAAGTTTGGCAAAGGGTCATGAGTTGGTCTGCTGTGGAAGTTTATGTTTCCTTTAGTGATCGTTTATCAACTCTTGGATTGTAATTTGAGGGACAGCTGGATAATTGATTTGTGTTTGGTCATATGGTATTATGTCGAATATTTTATGTTGTGGAGGAAGGTTTAAAGCCATGTTCCCACTCTTGTATGATGATGGATAGAGAAGCTCATGTCAGGACTAGATTCTATTTCTGTGTACAGATTTAATGTGTATTATGTTCTTATGTAGTTAGTAATTGAGGTGGAAGATATTTGCTTGATGGTTGTCCTGTGACAGATTTAGTATCATGGATTTGAAATGGCATTTCAAGAGAACATCTGATCAGACGATGTTCCTGGCCATTCCCGGATTCTATCTCTGTGACTGTATAACTCTACTAGTTATGCAGATTTACTGGTTGCAGGGTCTAAGTTATCCATTTCTCCATTGGTGGAATTACAATTGTTCTCAATCTGAATTTTTTTAAGGATCCCCCAATGTCAATTTTCTAAATCCTAATGTAACATTATGTTATTATCAATTTATTTCTGGAGTAACATTTATTTTCCATTTGGGGCTCTTATAATCTAGTTAGATATATTAGAGGAACTTACCTTTTCGATGTCATTGTTTTCAGGTGGAAGCTGCTGGTGTTGGCAAGGTTCGGCATAGAAGATTGGTGAATTTAATTGGGTGTTGTGCTGAGGGAGATGAGCGCCTCTTGGTTGCAGAATATATGCCCCATGATACGCTATCAAAGCATCTGTTTCATTGTATAAGTTCTGATTTCTACACTCTTTGTACTGCTTTTGCGTGTCAAATCTTTATATTACTTTAGAAAGCTGTCAATTTAGCATTAGTATAGTGCAGTGATTTAAGACAAATTGGTATGATGAATAAGAACTAGTAGTGGAAACGACAGAAAATTTGTCCCTGCCTTTTATCTGAATTTTACTATCTCTTGTACCATAATTTATATTCCTTTTCAGAGTACCTGTAAATGTATGCGCTGCTGAACTTTTAAATCTGCTTGGGAAGCATTTTACCAACTTTCTTAGTTAATGGAATTGTATAATAGTAATACTACAGTTGTTTACAATTTGTAACTATTTGTAACAAGTTGGTTCCTTCTGAAAAACAGATCTTGTATGATCATCATTGAGCCATTTGGCTTTGTTGACATAGTCAACATAACAGATCAATTTTTAGCTGCTGGTTGGTTTCATTTGTCACTGCATACAATAATTTTTCTTTTCTGGATAATATGTTCCTGTCTTCCTGATTTTTTATCGTTTATTGTAGGGGAAAAACAACCACTGCCATGGGAAATGCGTGTCAGAGTTGCCTGTTATATTGCGCAGGCTCTTGATCATTGTAGTGCTGAAAACAGGAAAATATATCACGACTTAAATGCGTATCGCGTTCTTTTTGATGAGGTACATTCAAAAATGGTATGATACTGGAAAAGATTGCAGTGAACTTATCTTATTATGCTTCCTTATTTGTTATTGTGCCAGGACGGTGACCCACGGTTGTCAAGTTTTGGTCTTATAAAAAATAGCAGAGATGGGAAGAGTTATAGCACCAATCTGGCTTATACTCCACCAGAGTTTTTGCGTACAGGTAAATTTATGTATATATTTCCTTACTGCATATTTAAATGCTGCACATGGATATTACATAGCATAGGCTTTTGCGAAGAGCACGGAATGTACTTAATCAACTAACCATATATTATGCTTGATCGTAGGGCCTGTTGATGATATTTGGTCCATAAAAAAAAAAATCCTTTCTTCTTTCATTTGCTCTTCACCCTTCAACTTGGCCTTTGTTTTGTTTTTGATTGAGTAATCGATATTATAGGCAAAACTACCAAGTGGCAGTGACTTCTACGACGTGTTTATAGTTGTACAATTTCTTTTGATTGAATTAGTGCATCCTTGCTTTTAGTGGGGACTCTGACTCAGTGTTGATGCCAGTCTATTAGCTATTTTTGCAGTTCGTATAATAGAAGTGATGCCCTTTTTGCAGGTAGAGTCATTGCAGAGAGTGTCGTTTACAGCTACGGAACAGTGTTATTGGACCTTCTCAGTGGAAAACATATCCCTCCTAGCCATGTACGGTCGATTTTGTTAAATATGCCATCTCTCTTTCCTGAGGACTGAATTCTTTTGGTGTAGGCATAAAACTTCGATATGATATAATTTGCTTAAAACAATACAACACGATACTTGCACATCCTGCAAATTACATATAGAAATTGGTGTTTTGCCTAGCTGGAGTGTGGACCCATTACAGGGCTAGACCTTACTGCCCAAGTTGTGGAATCTAAGAAGAACTGACTCAAACATGGATACCGATTCGGACACGGATATGACAACTACGAAAAATTTCCAGATGCGGATGCGACGAGGATTCAACACTTTTTTTTTATTTTTATAATAATTTCTATAAGTTATATATTCGTAGGAATTAACAAAATAAGTATTAGATAAGTACTGTCAGTGAACAATATTATTAATATTATTTTTTTGATGGAACGATAGTATTAATTTTTGAGTTTTAACAAAACTAGTAACTAACCAATAACATCACATCAAATTTTAGTACACTTTACTATTGAATACCAAATATCCAAAAACCTAGAAACATATCATGCACCAAACAAAGGACTAAACAATTATTGAATCGTGATTTATTTAAACCACCAAAATGTATAACTAACTGTGAAAAAAGTAGTGACCACGAGGTAGAAAAGAATTACAAATTGATTCGGCTGTGTCTACGGTGAGTCTAAAATGACTCCATCGCATGTCCAAAATTTAAATAATTACTTGATATTTTGGACTCGCCATGCGGTGTGTCGGATACGTAAGTGTCCGCAGGAGTATGTGAGTTCAATGCATATCGGCCACGGCCACGGCATCCGTTTTGAAGTGTCCGTGCTTCCTAGTGGGGAATATTGCTAGAAAAGCATATACATATATTCTGAGTGGAGCCCTTTGATGGGGCTTATGGATCTTTAGATCTCAATTTGATCAGCTCAAACCTATAGCTTGAAAAGTGAAGATTTAAAGAGGCACAACTTTGGGGATTCTAACCCTGTTTGCCTTGTTCTCTCCAAGTACTTATTATATTTTCTTTGCTAAAGGTAACACTTTCCTGCTTTGTCTTGCGTTATATTTGTGTTAGTATTTCTTTGCACTCTTTAATTATTTAATTCTTAGTTGAGAAAGTACTTCCAAAGTTCGGATCATCAAGGAAACCGTTGCGCATAATTTATTTAATTTTGTGTATTTTGCCATTTCTCCAGGCACTAGACCTGATAAGGGGGAAAAATGTTTTGCTGCTTATGGATTCATCCTTGGAAGGACAATATGCTAAAGAAGATGCAACTTCTTTGGTTGAACTTGCTTCAAAATGCCTTCAATACGAGCCCAGAGAACGACCCGATATTAAGTTTCTTATTGAAGCAGTAGCACCCCTTCAAAAGCAGAAAGAGGTTAAAACATTTTCTACTAGTTGTTTATATATTTAAAGGAAGTTCTAATTTTATTTCAACTACTATCGCTATTTTCCTGATTACCTTTTTTCCTTGTGGTTTGAAAATTTAGGTTGCGTCACATGCTTTGATGAGTTTGACCACCAAAACTCCAGTAGCAGTGCTGCCACCGATGCTTTCTCCTCTCGGAAAGGCCTGTGCAAGGATGGACCTTACTGCAGTTCACGATATATTGCTTAAAACCGGTTACAAGGATGAAGAAGGTGCAGAAAATGAGGTAATAAATTCATTTTCCTCGTGTGCAGCTTAATTTTCTTCTATTGGTTTCCCTTTCTCCCATACTTGGTAACACTCGATGGCAGGAAAATATGTTGTCATTGGATAATTAAACAAAAGATAGATAATCCATTGAAATTAATTGGAATATTGACTTATGAACACTTAAATTTCTCTACATTTGCTCTTTATTCTTGTAGCTGTCATTTCAAGAATGGACTCAGCAAGTACAGGATATGTTGAACACCAAGAAATTCGGGGACATTGCATTCAGAGACAAAGATTTCAAGAACGCCATTGAATACTATTCGAAGGTATTTGATTTCTTTTTTTTGGACTCGTCTTTGCTTCATTTTTTTTTTCTTCTCCAAAAACACCGGAAACATTTGCTTCATTTTTTTTTTCTTCTCCAAAAACACACAGCAATGCTGCTTATACATATCATGTTGTGTTTACAGAATGATGTCACAATGACATTTGTAATTCTGAATCATTTTGATTGATTACTGGGGAAAGGAAAACCCGTAGAAAACATCAAAATTATAGGATCGTAACCAACGTATTACAACATGATTGTATTGTATTTCCCAAAGAGGACTGTGTAATACCACTCAAAATTACAAACTCAATTTTTGATAAAAATGCAGTTGGTTTCAATGATGTCAGTGCCTTCGGGCACCATCTTCGTGCGACGTGGCCTCTCTTACTTGATGATTGGGCAACCGGAGCTTGCTCTGAGAGACGCGATGCAGGCCCAAGTTTGTTTGCCGGAGTGGCCCACCTCGTTCTACTTGCAGGCCCTCGCCCTATCGAAACTTGGCATGGAAACTGATGCACAAGACATGCTCAACGACGGAGCTTCATTTGAAGCCAAGAAAGTCAGCAGCTGGCGCAATTGATTCATTACCCCAAATACTTAAAATTCGGTTAAAATTTCCAAGTCTCTTGATATGGGAAAACGGGTTCTTATTTATGCTTAAAGCTTGGAGAGATTGCAGTTGTGTCGCGAAATATCCGGTATGATTCGCTGTTGTTTTAGTGTATCCTCTTAGTTCAATACAGAGAAATGTATAAAACTTGTCATGGTAGGGAAATAAGTAGTTCAGTTACTTTTTCAAGGCAATTTGCTAGCATCTCTGTAGTATTTGTTAGAAATTGGTTTCTAGAATTTATATATTATGGCATACAAATATTAATCTCATGTGCTAACATCTCTGTAATATTTGTTAGAAATTGGTTTCTAGAATTTATTTATTATGGCATACAAATATTGTTCTCATGGGATTTCATTTCTTTCAAATTGCCCATTATCGTATACACCCTTGTTTCAATTTGCCCTCGTATTTTTCAGATATTTTGCAGTTACTCCAATATTTTAAGTCTCGTTCTAATTTACCGTTGTCTTTTTTGTCTCATTTTAATTTGCCCTTATCAATAATAAATTTAATATTAGTTAAAGATAATTTATTGAAATATTGAGTACTGTTATACATATAAACTATATGTAATGAAAATTTGTACAAAGTACAAATTATATTTGTATGTTTAATAATTAGTCATCTGACCATACACTCTCTCTCTTGAAGTGACTAATTGTTAATCACAAGTTTTAGGTGCAATTAATTTGTACGTGTATCGTAACTGTGAGTGATTTAGTTGTGGGAAATATGATATTTTTCATGTATCTTTTCATTTCTTATAAATAACAATTAATTATTGAGATAAATTGACTAAATAATATGTTAAAAGTTGCATTAAAAATGTTACATGACTTGTAAATAACCATTTTTTCCACCAAAGTATTCTTGATAATTTATAGTTGCTATTTCGATCACTTCTTTTCATAATGAAATATAATAATTATAAGTATAAATGCAAACTCAAACGAGGCAATAAGAATAGAGGTTAAATTAGAACTAGATTAAAAATATAGAAAATAACTACAATAATTAACAAAAAATAAGGACAAATTGAATTAGGCTATAAATGATAAGAAGCAATTTGAAAGATACATGGCTAATCCTTGTACGAAGAAGTTGAGATTATGTTAAGAAATTTCAAGAGGTAAAATTTCGGATTATGTTAGGAAGTTTTAAAAGATAAATTTCGGATTATGTTAAGAAAAGGTTAATTTCTATTTCTCTTTTTAATTTAATTATTCTGAAAATATCTAGATGATTTCTATGGCTCGAAAAGTTGAGGCAAGTAGACCCAATTGAGTAGCTGATGTTTGTTGACGAATAATATATGATGTCTGCATTTTAAATGAGTCAAAATTTATGCACACGCATATATATGTACATATATATTTTATTGAATGCCACCAATATTATATATGCACACATTATAATTATTTGGTATTTAATGGGAAATTAATTAAAAAAAGAAAAACATTTGGTATGTAATGCCTACCATTTCTACTGGAATTGATATATATTTCTTCATAGTATTTATTTATGCATGAGTAAATATTTTCATGACAAGTTACATGCATAACATTTGGACTTTTTTTAGTATTTAGGTTCTTTAGATTAATAATATATAATTGCGACAGCATGATTACAAGTTTGAGACTAAATTGAAACGATTAAGACAAGCAAAAAAAAAAAAAAAAAATAAATAAATTATGAAATATATTTAGCCTATTACATAAAAGAAAAACAAATTTTTACTGACATCAGCTCACCAAATAACTTCATGTGGACAACCAATTAAATCCACAGTCACCCAGAAACTATTACAATATTCTTTTATTTTTAGAAATTATACTTGAAACTTCCTTTCAAATTTTAATTTTTTTTACTACTAATAAACTCTTAAAAATCAGGTATAAATCACAGTTGGCCACTTTTAAATACTAATGTTACTTATTGATCAACAAAATATTTTATTTTTATAATGAATCTCCTTTTGTAACTAACATTATTATTTTTAATGAAACTTACTAATTTTCAAATAGTGTTATACGTAATGTATTTGATTATTGATAATATTGTCGTTTCCTATTTTATAATGTCACGTTTCTCGATAACCGATTATGTATTGAATCGGGTTTCCATTTTGTAAAAACGGAAATTGTATCATCGAAGTTGATTGAAAACAAATAGAAAGATTGTATTCCCTCTGTACCAAATTAATAAGTTTGTTTGACATTTCACGTAGATTAAGAAATGATTCGGATTTTATACATACATACATGTAAGATTGTCCTATGTATCTTAATTTAGGATTTAACAAGTAGAGAAAAAAACTATTAATTTTTATTTTTATATATATAATCTCTATCCTTAAAAAAAATAAGTTAGAGTAGTTGTAAAAGTTAATTTCTAACTTATTTTACTAAAATATCATCCATTGCAAATGCGAAAATTTTTGTTTATTTACAAAAAGTATATTAATTTAATGATGCTACATAAGTAAAATCTTTATTTCAACCACTTACATTTTAA
>MKEJ01074582.1:0-13258 GCA_001753735.1 Embelia ribes | reverse complement strand
TTTCTTTTAACTACAAATTAAAAAGAAACTAGTGCTTTAGAAACACTTTGTTTTGTTTCAAATAATACTTATAGTATCAAAACAACATAATAAAAACACAATCAAATTTTATGTAATTTTTTTTTAAATTATTTCATACAATATAAAATATTTAAATCAAAACAAATCCAATACCCTACATATATATAAATGAGAATATTATTATAATTATGTAAACAACAGGACGGATTCGGGATCGGGACAAGACAGAAATCTGTATTTGTATCTCACCCCATCAAAATGGGGAACAAAATTTTCCATCAAAATCGAAACAAATGTAAATGGATATCTGCTATTTCTGATCTCATTGCCACGCGGATTTGCTATCATCTACGGAATGTCTTGGTAGACTGGAAACCTTATATTTTACATGAACTAGTATCTACCGAACAATAGGATTTTTAAAACATAAAAAACAAAAACAAGCGATGACAGGAAAAAAGATAACAACTAGTATTTTTGAAAATGATCCAAAAACAAACACATAACAGATTTTGGATTAGCCTGTGAATTGGTGTGTGGTTCTAAACTTCTAATCATTTCTCAATCTCTGTCTCTCCTCTATCTCTCTCTCACATACAAAACCCATGAATCGAATTGCCAAAACTTAAACACACTCTGTATCTCTTCTTCTGTTCTCTATCCTCTTCAATGGCGGCTATTTCTAGGGCTATTGCTAAAGATTATAGGTCACTGCACTCTGTTGCTGATTACAGGGGAACAAATTGTATACATGCAATGGCACTACTAATCAATTTGAGTATGTTTTGATTGTGGGTTTTGCTTGTTTTTTTGTTTTCTGAATTGGGTTATCTTTATTTGACCACTATGTGTTTGATATATTTGCCAATTGATAAAGATTTCAACTTGACCCGTTCTCATTTTTTGGTTTTTTATATATGAATCATCTTCATTTTCCCTCCATGTGCTCCATTGATGTACCACTAGTGTAATGTTGTTTTGAAATTGAGGTGTTTTTAATTTTTATTTTTGGCCCATAATCATAAGGTGTGACTAACCGTCAATCTGCCGCAACTAATTTGGAAAAACAAATTAAGTGCAGATAAACTTTACGTTCATAATCACTGCCCTCCATTGCTGATCGCAGAGGAACCAGTTGTGTACCTACACGGGGACTACATACCCATTTGAGTATGTTCTCATTGTGGGTTTTGCTAATTTCCTTATTTCAACCCCTAAGTTTTATTCCGCTCCAAAATAAGGTTGTGTACATCGTTACCTTGCAAGAGCCTGTAACGTAGGAGCTTTGTACTCAGAGCTTTGTAATCTGGACCGTCCATATATAAAACTCCAAAATAAAAGTTGACATATGAAAAATATCCACACAACATCCCTTCTAAACTTAAAAATAGATCTGAGGATATCAGTATTCCCCTAATTCTAGAGGATTACTGTAGCAAACCTGTCCATTTTTTTCCGGAGATTGAATAGTAATAATACAACAATGGGAGAGTCCACTTGAAATTTAATCGCTAAAAAAATTTGTGATAGCTGGTGTAAATGACCTTATATTCTCACTGAGTAAGATTTCAACTTTAATCCCCCTGTTTAGTTTCTTTCATATATCATCTTCATTTCGCCTCCATATGCTCCAGTGATATACTGCTACTGGACTGTTGTATTGAAATTAAGGTGTCTGTGATACGTTCTATTAAATTTTGATTCTCATTGTGCAATTTTCAGATTTTAGAAGGGGGGATGGGGTGACAGAAAATAGGAAATGTAGTTTGGCACTCCACTGTGAAACATGGAGTCCAATTGTTTCTCTCTCGGGTCCTTCAAGGTATATATTATACTTGTTCATTGACTAGAGGAAGCTTTTACAAACTTCATATGTATGTATGCATATGGCAATATTGATATTTGCTAATTTAGTGGGGATCACCCTTTATTCACAATCCTTTTGTTCTTCATGCCTCTTCACCAATTTCATATGAAAGTATCATTAATTTGAAGTTCGTTAATTGATTATGGTTTCTTAATTTGTAATACTATTTTTCATCAACATTGATTAGGCTGTAGTTTACAAGTCATTGTTTTCCACACAGCATATGAAGCTACATTTTTAGTAGGGTTTTTGTCATTTCTATATTAGTTACATTTTTGGAGAGGGGGGTAATGATAATTTTATATTTGTAACACGAAATGCCTAGATATAATTTTAGTGCTTTCTGGCATAATGAACTGTTATTATACGAAATTCCCTTAGGGTTTTCATTGTCCGAAAAATAACTATTGCAAACTTTAACATAGAAACATTATTTCGCTCTGTGATCAGAATTTCTCATGTCGTATGCAAGGCAACAACAAATGTGCCTGGAGATGTTCCAAGCAGCGCTCCCACTGGATTGAGCCAATATGAACAGATAATCGAAACGTTGACGACTCTTTTTCCTGTTTGGGTATGTATCTATCTGTTTGGTCAAGTTAATCACAGATTTTAGGAAAATTAGATTGTAGGATTACTGCTCTTATCTGTGTGTTTTACAGGTTACATTTTGTATTTTATTTACGTTACAGGTTGTGTTGGGTACTATCATTGGCATCTATAAACCATCTGCAGTAACATGGTTACAAAGAGATTTTTTCACTGTTGGCTTGTGTTTTCTTATGCTCTCCATGGGATTGACTTTGACATTCGAAGATTTTAGAAGGTGTCTACGAAACCCATGGACTGTGAGTAGTACAGTTTTTTTGTTTTTGGCGGCTTAAAGAGGCCGCCACTTAGGTGGAAAAGTTCATTTTCCTTGGACCTTTTTAAGTGCTTTCCCCAACTCATCTATTTCATTTGGTGCAGGTTGGTGTAGGTTTTCTTGCTCAATACCTTATTAAACCCATGTTGGGTTTTTTCATCGCTATGGTAAGTCTCTTCCTCTCTCAATTAATATGCACATGAAAGGTGTGCTTGCGTGTGTTTTAAGATCTCTTTCTGAATCGGTTTGCCCAATCTACAACTAAAATTAATGAAAACATTAAAAAAAGCATGTTTTTGATATTTTTCCTGGTAATTCTCCAGAAAATATCAGTCTATCATAGAGTCTTTCTCTTACTTTGTTTTCATAGACCAAGAGTTTGAAAGAGGTTGTTAACTACTATTCTGTAATATGCAGGCACTAAAACTCTCTGCACCTCTTGCAACTGGTCTTATTTTAGTCTCTTGCTGCCCTGGAGGCCAGGCATCAAATGTCTCTACGTACATTTCAAAAGGAAATGTAGCTCTCTCAGTTCTTATGACAACGTAAGCTCTTTGTAGATTTTACTGCAATTGTTCATGCTTAAATATCACAAAATCAGTAATTCCTTATGTAATTCTACCTTATTCATGGAGTAAAAGCACCAAGTGTACTGATATGGGACAAAATCAGTAATTTCTTTGCCTTGCATAAAGTAGGCATTTAATATGTGAGTGGTGTAGCTCTAATAGGATGGGCTATGAATGAAAGAGTCAGTTTCTTTTTCGAGCGATTTATTCTAGAACATTGGTAACTAAGTAATTGAGGTTTATCTTTATCCCTTGATAGGAGCCTGAGATAGTGAGTGGACCATTGATGAGGTTTATCATTTATGATTTATGTAATATTTGTGTGTCATAATGAGGCTATTGCGTCACTTCTTTCATTGCAGAGTATTTTCGATCTGTAATGTTATTTTTGTTTGCTAATTTACCCTATCTTTTACTTTTGCACTAGTAAGAGTATTCGACTTTATTGTCATTTGGTGTTATTTTCTTAGGTGCTCAACCATTGGGGCTATTATAATGACTCCACTCCTCACTAAGCTTCTTGCGGGCCAACTTGTTCCAGTCGATGCAGCAGTAAGACTTTTATTTCTATGATTTTGATCCTTTATAAGTGATTTTCATGGCACTTCTGCCTATTTCCCCTGTGAAGCAAAATTTTGTTCAGTAAAATTATAACTCCTGTTTTTGAAGGACTGCTTTTTTACGAGCATTTGGATGCGAAACTGTTTTTTGTTTTATATTTTTATTTCCAAACATACCTTGTTAGTGTTATTGAATTACAACTAAAAGTTAAGACCAATGGATAAGTACCTGAAAAGTCATATGCTTATTTTGATCTTTGAGGAAATGTAAAAGCACTTTGTCTTGTATGCTTATTTTGATCTTTGAGAAAAATGTTGAAGTACTTAGTCACCGGTTTTTATCAAACAGCAATGTCTCAGTATTTCTGAACATCAATAACCTAAAACTATTAAGCCAGCAGCTTCTTGCAGCAATTTTTGTGAAGTAACAAAATCACGAAACTCTTCCAAAGTTTGGTGGTATTGACAAATCAACATTCTGACTTTGTACTTGCTGAGCTCTTTGCCCTCCTGTGATTGATTGTAACTGAAATTCGTCAGTTTCATTGCCAGAAAGCAGTCTAAAGTTTCACTACAATTTTGCTTTAGTATTATGATCCAGCATGTTAATCATTCTTTCTTTTTGGTTCTGTTACCTTTCAGGGACTAGCCCTTAGCACTTTTCAGGTTGTTTTAGTGCCCACAATAGTTGGAGGTTAGTCAGTGGTTCTGATTTTAAGCCCTGTTTTCTGTTAATTTTCCCCATAATTTGTGTATGCTACTGTCTTATAATTATTGGTTTTATGTGCAGTGCTGTCAAATGAATTTTTCCCCAAGTTCACTTCAAAGATAATCACTGTGATGCCTTTAATCGGAGTTATTCTGACCACCCTTCTTTGTGCAAGCCCAGTACGTATTGAGAAGTACCCTTTGCAGTTTTTGAATGCAACCAAACACGTCCCTCGTTTTCTTGGTAAATGTCACTTTTACTTGGTAATGACTCAGTGAATTTCCTTGAAGATCGGACAAGTGGCAGATGTGTTGAAAACTCAGGGTGCACAGTTACTGCTTCCTGTGGCTCTTCTACATATTGCAGCATTTGGTCTGGGATACTGGCTTTCAAAAATATCATTTGGCGAATCGACTTCTCGTACGATCTCTATAGAATGTGGGATGCAGGTAATTATGATTCTTTTAAGTATTTCTTTTTCTTCTTTGTGGTACTGTTTATTAGAATATTTCTAACTGAGAAAACAAGATAGCGAATTGGAGCAGGAAAAGGGAAGAGAGAGAATGAGCACCTCAGGGGTGCATGGACATGAAATCTTGAATGTCTTATACGATAACGTCTCTATGTATTGATCAAGTCCATGTATTAACAGAGTTTATGGTCCGACTTTTACCTCTTTTTGCAGAGCTCTGCTCTTGGATTTTTACTTGCTCAAAAACACTTCACCAATCCTTTGGTGGCTGTACCTTCTGCTGTGAGTGTTGTTTGTATGGCGGTATATCTCTACTCTAGCTTACGCATATTTAAATTATCATCGGCTTTATGAAGTATTTGCTAATGTTTTGGAATTACTTTTATTGAATTTTATTTTCTTAAAAGAAATTTATTTTTATCTTTGTTGCAGCTTGGCGGGAGTGCTCTTGCTGTTTATTGGAGGAACCGGCCGATCCCTGCTGATGACAAGGATGACTTCAAGGAATGATGTTATAATCATAGCATCTCTTGTTTGTATCATGTTCTCTAGATTGATGTTAGTTTCAGTTATATGCATTGGTGGTTAATATGACATTCGATTTTAGAATAACTTTTCAATGTTGAGAATAGTAGTAAAATCAATGTGAGCTAGCAAAAGTAGCCGATTTCATAAATTTCTTCTTCCAATGGTATGCGTGTTTCTTCACTGAGGAGCCGTCGCAAAAATATTCCTTGATACCCGCTCATAAATTTCTTCTTTCATACCCGTTCACAACATGTGGCTGAATATGGTTGCAAGTTCACACACTGGAATCCTTTACTTGCCAGTTTGAATGCTTGTCTTATTTGCCGTTTAAGCGGGTGATTTGTCTGGCCCTTCCGGGTAGCAATTTCAATGACTGCGATAAACTCATTCGCATGGAAGAGGGTAATTGCAGAAAGTTTTATATGTAACAATAGATCATCCATGGATCAGTATAGAGTACTTTTTCGACTGTTTGCTTATTGCCTGACTAATTGTGTGCAAACTTACTTCTGTTTCTTGCCGTGAACTCCTATGTAATTGAAAACATAACATAAAGACATTCAATTAGCTACAATAAACTACTTCATATCTAACATTCTTTTAAAGACTACCATCATATATTGTGATTATCTGTGTTGCCGATGTTTCTTTTTGGTATTATATGGTGTTTATACGAATTAAATCAAGTGCCTTGTCGAAATTAGTTGCCTTGAGATCCAAGTACTCTTTCCACGTCACCGGCCGATATAGAGGGGGATGAATCAATGGTGATATCTTGACATCCCTTGGTGGACCCAAAAAGTAAGCCACAGATATCCGGTGTTGGGTCTTGTTGACCATGGCCCGGTGGAACGAGGTCTTAAACCGCCCGTTTGAGAGAATGTGGATAAGGTCGCCACAATTGACAACTAGAGCTCCGGTAACTGGGGGCACGGCGATCCAGCCGCCATTGACGTAGCGGACTTGGAGGCCACTCGTGTTGCTTTGGTATAGTAAGGTGATGAGTGACGAGTCCGTATGTGGGGGTAGGCCCATGGCCCGGGTGGGGTCCGGGCAGATCGGGTACGAGTTCAATTGTAGCACGGCCGTCGGGGGTTCGGATTCATAGTTGGGCTTGGCCCAATTAAGATCTTCATGGGTTGGGCCCAAAGATTCAAGCATCAAGCCCAATATCCTCTTGGAGAGTGACATCATTTCCTTTTGGTATTCTTCCATGACATCACTACATGAGTAGAAAATGAGAAATATGTTAAACTTTCTATTTATAAAAATTAAATACTTGAATTATTCTCTTTAAGAAGTGTATCAGCATTTACCAAAAAAAAATTCGATTTTTCCATAGAATATGAAATTGAATAAAAACACTCGTACTTTTGGCACATATCCCGTACAATACATGCATACTTCACGTTTTCATCTATTTCTTAAAAACTGCATGCAAACGTTTTTTTGCGATCCCATTATTTTACAACCTAGTTTACTATATATAACCACATAAACTCGGCTGCTACATACAGTTTATTATGGAAATTGTTAATTAGGAATAGAGTTTTAAATTCTTAAAATATTTACAAGGTATGGATAATTCTATATTGAATGCCATTTAGCTAGATTACTTGAGTGTAAAAAAAGGATCATAAGAAGAAAGTAAAAGTTATGTAACTAAATACTAATTTTGTAAGTATAACTTGGATGCGAACATTTCACAAATCAAAACTGACCTTGTTAATAATTATTTACAATGGCAAAGGCTTAGTTGGTGTATTTGTTTTCATTTAATTTTGCCCACAATTAAGTTGAGAAACCACATATTCCAAACCACAATTTATTTTTAATGTTTTTTCACTTACAAGTGTAGTTTTCTGTTCACTTCAAAAATTTTACTTTCAGCTAATTCAAAATTTCGTGTACAAGATAGAATTTTAAAAATCTACGTATAGCATATGCACACACATACTTGAACATTAATTATGTGACAATTATTCTAGCATGACAGGTTGCATGCGCATACCAGAACGTAGCATATTCGTTCGGCCAGAGCCGACGAGCATGCTCCTCTGGTGACCCCACCACCGTGAACCCCTCCGACCACATCATCTTTTGGAAGAACCGTCCGATCCTCGCCATGCCATAGCCCGTTAACCCCTCATTTGATCGGATGACTCTGAGTTTTCGCTTAGCTGGCAATGCGAATAGTCGCCTTGTTTGCTCCTCAACTTGATCAAGGAGGCTCATTGGGACCCTGTGGTTAGTGATTTGAAAAACTCCCCATTCTTCACTAGCTTGTTTTAAGAGGTGTTTCGGGTTGGGGCCTTTTAGGTCTATGACGGGTATTGATTCGGTTGGCGGGTTGGGAATGGGATGGGTCGACCAAACATGGGTATCGGGTACTTGTCGAAGAGATTTGAAGTCTAGTGGGATAATGTTGTTTGATATTTTTGAGTTCATACTTGGGGTTAAGATTGATACTTGATAGCCTCTTCGAAGAAGAAGGAAAAGAAGTATTCTTAGGTGGTAACTAACTAAAAGTTGGCGCATATATATATACACATATATAACGAATTCAATGCTAGGGTGACTTGCAAAGTCCACACGTGATTTAACATAATTTTTTAAAATATCGAATGCAACTTACGTGTCACTCGTCTGACTAATTACATCAAGTGACTACTTAAAGTAGGGGTGGCAACCACTCACGTTACTCAATTTTGATTCCGTAATTGCTTAACCTCAATATACTCAAGTATCAAATGAGGCAAGTTGGAGTATTTTTTGAGATTTAATTTGAGTTTAGTATTAAAATGCTCTACCACTAAGACTCGTGAGTAGCTTGAGTAAAATATAAATAAATATTGATATATATTGTAACGTTCCAAAAATTCAGATCAATTATTCGCTTTAAATAAATATTATTATCATGTGAGATATAGTAATATTTATTCATTGCGTTTCGCGTTACAGCTGTGGTGTGACAACAATGGTGTAGTTGTCATAGTGTAGTGTTGACGTGATGAGTGGAAGACTTTGTGTGGTATTGTATGTAAAATTGTTGTAGTGCGAGATCGGTGTCGTGGTGTAGTTTTCGTAGGCTTTGTGAGACATTTGTGACAATGCATTAGTGAGAAGATTTGAGAATTTTGTACGTGATGATGATATGGTTTATAAAATTTAATATGTATATAGTTGCTTAGTATTGCATAGGCTAATGAGTGTTTTATGTGGTATGTATATTGCATTAGATAACAATATAATATAGTAAGTTGTTTTTGCATTGTAAATGCATATTAGTGAATTGTGAGTTTATGCTGCATTGTTTAGAATGTAGCATTGTGAGGAGTATGCATGTGATGTTGCGTAAAGTGTTGTGGGTGTGAGAGTGTTGTTATGTGGCGCGATTAGGTGTGTGGTCGCCTATTCTTATATTCACATTTACATAGCAACATATTGGGCACGTAATCATAGTAAGTTATAGTGCATTATAAATATGTGTTGTGTGAGTTATATGTGGAGTTATAGAATGAATTAGAGTATTAATGCATATTGGCGAGTTGTATTTTTTGATAGCATTTGGTAGGTAGACTACGAATGATGCTGTAGTGAGAAGTTGAACACTTGTGTGAGTTGTTGTTTGGTTGTAAGGATTATGAGTTGTGAGTTTTGGTGAGTTGTATGTGAGAATTATATATCGCATTAGAGCATTAATTCTTATTAACAAGTTGCATATTTTGAATATCATTTAGTGAGTAGATTACATGTGCTATTATTGCGAGATGTGAGAAATTGTGTGAGTTGATGTGAATGTGAGACTTGTAAGGTTTTCTAGTTCAAGAGAATTGTGAGTTGATGTGGGCTTGAGCGAGTATTGGAGTTGAGTGTGACGACGTGTGTGAGAATGGTGTAAGAATGCATGTATTAGTGTGAGGCCTTAGGACGAGAGTTGTGGTCAAAATGGTTGTGGGAGAACCTTAGAAATTCTGCATTTTCCAGTAAGTGTTTAGGCTTTGGGTGAGTCGTTCGAACGGTGGGTTTCTGCCGTTCGAACGGTATTTCCTGGTAGAGCTCAGGTTCGCTTTTCAGACTTAAAGTCGTGTGAGTGTGTATTTTGCCCATTATTTCTAGCGAGCATTCAGACAAGAGAGAGACGGAGTGATGAATTTATTAGGGCTTGGTGAATCATCTAGTTGGGGGGCTCGGATTCGAAAACTAATTACATATTCGGATTCTCCAACACCTAAGCTCCGTATTGCGTAAGTATATCTCCCTATCTCGTTCATTTCTCCATACTTAGGCTTCCGTGGTAGGTCCGAATATCAAAATAAAGTTGATATTAATACTCTTTATGGTTAGTAGACCATTTTTGTCTATAAATTCATGTTAATTCGTTATCGTTTGATAGATAAAACACAAGGTCAAGTTGGAGGTGAATTTGGGGGGTTTTGACGGGAACTTACGAGGAAGCTTTTAGCATGCCGTGAGGTACAAATAGTCTACAAAATAGGAATATATGTATGAGTTTGGGCGAGTCCCTAATTATGTGAATATGGTTAATTTAAATGTATTCTTGTGAGTAATATTTATATAAATTTGTATATGTTTCAATTAATATAAATGAAATGAAAGCATAATTATATAGGATTTATATGAAATTTATATCGAGATATATTTATTTCATGATAATGAGCATTTGTATGATTATGTGAGATTTATATGAAATGTAGACGTATTTATTTCATAATTGTGAGATTTGACATCTTTATGTGGGATTTACTTGAAATTCATATCGAGACATATTTTATTTCTTGATAGTAAGCCTTGGTATGTTTATGTGGGATTTATATGAAATTCATATCGAGATGTATTTATTTCATGATAGTAAGTATTGACATATTTATGGGGGATAAATATGAATTTATATTGGTTAAGTATTTATTCATAATTGCGAGTATTAACATATCACTTGGCATGATTATGTTATTTATGATAGAAGAAAGTGGATTTCAATAAAAATGTGGAGAAAGGAGAATGTTTGAAAAATGGGATTTTTGAAAGTGAAAGTGAGGACTTTTTCGGGAAATATAAATATTTGAAAATGAGATTTTCATAAATGAAAGTAAGAAATCTATGATATAGTTGTTATATATAAAAGCGATAATTTGGGTTAAGATTAAATTAATTTTTATTTTTATGTGTTAGAAATTAATATGGATGGATGAAATCACGTTGGATGAATTTTTATATGAAAATTATGTCGTTACATATTATTTCATATTAGTGAGCATTTGACATAATATAATCATGTTTATGTTAAAATATGGATTTTTGATATTGATATCTATCAAAGTGAAAAATGTGGGTTTTGAAAATGAAATTTTCAAAAATTGAGATTTGGAAGAAAAGTGGAAAATTGTAGGAAAAATGAGACTTGGAAGAAAAGTAAGAAAATGCGGGAAAAGTGAGACTTGCAAGAAAAACAAGATATTGCGAGAAAAGTGAATTTTTGCGAGAAATTGAAATGAAACAATAAGATTGGATTTAAAAGTGAGTTTTAAAGTGAGAACTTGATTTTTTTTATGCATGAGTTGTATTGCATTGCGGGTTGAGTCACTTTATATTTCTTTTCGGGACCGTGTAGATTTTTCATACAGTGAGCAAAAGTAAAGGGAGGGTTCGGCGCCTTACCATGAAAGTCGAAAAACTCGATCAGGATACACTATAATCTTGCCAAAAAGTGGGTGGCAGATTATAGCATAGGGTATACGAGATAGTCCTCTAATTTTTTATAAATAGTGAGAGGTACTTATCCCAAATTTTATAGTGAGACGTTAGTTGTGAGTCTTTGTGGGTGTGTATGAGTGCATATATGCATTGTGGGTTTACATTGCATTGATTGCATTGCATTTTATTATTATTATTCTGTTTTATAGATATTACACTTGTTGGCTTGCACAACATCACATATATTATCTTATTTTGAAGACTAACTCGTACACACTATTCCTACTTTGTAAACACTTATGCTACATGTGTCAAGGCTAGTAAGTAACACCACTGAGGGTGATTCGATCCTTATATATATTTCTTTTGGGCAGATATATTTTATATTTATTTTGATATATCAACCTCATTCATGTTGTATTATTTCATAGGCTTACTGAGATATATTTATTCATACATTAGTGGGATCATGTTGATGTGACGTATTTAGTGCCCGGTAGGCTTATTTATTACATTCCGTTGTTGCTCTATTAGCTAGATACCATATTTGGAGTGAGAACGAAATATAATACATCTTATCAGTGTTGGAGCATATTGCTTATTATGTATTTTGTAAATAGGCCATTTACTTTTATTATTACCAGGTTGGTATTTCCTTTTATGCGTATTCTGATATATTGATATATTTATGCGAGCATGTTATAGAAAGTGAGATTGGCAAGTGGCGGTGTTTGTGCAGATTCCCTCTTTTTTTTCTTATTTTCAAAATCAATAAATCTTTTTAATTCTCTTTCACCTAAAAAGGGAATACACTTACTCTCCAAGGCTTCTAGCGAGTTCGGGGATTATTTCGTGTTGTTTAGAAAATTTTAGGTGTGACATATGTAAATATGAATATATACTATAGCTATGTATATTTATATATTTGTTTAATATAAATAAAAGAAAGGAATATTTCGGTTTCACTTGAGTTAAATTTGAGCCTTCATATTCTAATCGAATCGAGTTTGGGCTCGGACTTAATCAGTGGTGAACCTATGATTATATGCTATGGAGAGCTGAGTCTATCTATTATATACGGAAGGAATTTTTTTTATTTTTCGGGGGAGCGTGTTAATAAGTTGTCTGAATTTTTTTGATTTTACATATAAATTTCATTGAAATTTTAGAGGTAAGGAGAGACCCTTTGTCCCTCTTGGGTCCGCCATTGAACTTAATTTAAACTCGAGCTCAAGTAGGTTTTCTTTAAATCGAGACTAATTCAAGCTAATATGGAGCTCAATTCTACTAATTGGTGTTCCTCCTATTTAGAATGGCGATTGTTAATATTACATTTTTATTATCTGTGAGAAAATGAAAAGTACGTCATCCATGCAACTTTTGAAGTTTGTCTTATTGAGTTAGAAAGTAGGTGACAAAAAATAGTACAATTGTCATCTTCACAATTTCTAAGATAACCAAATGAAGTGACAAATTTTCGGTTCAATGGCATGCAAAAATTAAATGTAACCGACAATTGTCAAATATTAGAAAGTTGTGTAAACGCAATATTATATGCATATTATTTTTGTTTGTTAGGAATTTATGAGTTACAACTAAATGCAAATTTCATAGGGGTCGGCAAAATCTTGACAGAGTATCTAAATTTGTTCTCATACGCTAAAGTTTTAATTTATTTTTTTTTTCAAAATTTGTTCTCTGAGTTTAATTTTTGTCATGTAGTAGTGAATGTGGACGGTGTCACTACCGACAAATTGCTAATAGAATGATTTTTACTTTGAGTTTACATTTTTGGACACGTTTTTAGAATAAATTGAAAGACTAGGACTCACTATATTTTGCCTCTTAATTTGTAGGCACTCAATAAAGTAAGAATTAAGAATTTACGGTTTATTATGAGGCCAAAAAAAAAAAAAAAAAAAAAAAAAAAAAAAAAAAAAAAAAAAAAAAAA
>MKEJ01074577.1:0-33488 GCA_001753735.1 Embelia ribes | reverse complement strand
TTTCCAAAAAAAAAAAAACTGAAATGGAACCAATTGTGATATTTAGCCAGGATATGAAGCTCATGTAATCTTGCTAATAGTTGAATTATAGCACTTCTGGGCGCTTATTAAACAAAAGTTTCGGCCTTAACAAATGTTCTCTCTCTTTTTTTTTGGGTAAGGTTACAAAAGCAATCTGATGTTGCAGTACCCCTGAATGAACTTCTACTGTAGAAATGCATATTTCTGCTTGACTAAAATTAACCCACTGCATACGGCTAATGATAAATCAATTGTGCCTGTGATGTAATGACGTTTTGTTCAATTAAACCATTACCATAAGAAAGAACGCTGAATTCTGGAAAGACAAAACAACCCAAATTCAACCACAAGTCATCACACAACAAAGAATTTTAGATAGATAGATTCTCACTCAAGTATATCAAGTGCAAAGGTCCGCTGGATAGAACTAACACGCAACCACATTGCCTGAAAGGTAAAATAAACAAAATTCAAATGAGAAAGAAGGTGTTTAGAATAACAGGCCAGTTGACAGAAAAAAAATGTAACATTTTCTTTTAATGCCCAGACTCCAGATGTCATATGTTAAGAATTTACAAGTGCAATTCCAACCCTTAATAGGACATGTTATTGAAGAAACAGTTCACTGAATTTCAAAATGGCACGTACAGATCCACCTGCAGCTAAAGCTGTCAGGTCTTCTAGCAATCGCAACCCAAGCTTTGCAGATTTACTTAGAGCTTCCCTCATCAACGATGACCCGACAGCTGTATCATGATCCAGTGACCTGTTTAAAACTAAAGTTGAGTTGTGCATTGATTCAATAAATCCATTGCCTGTGAGCAATAAAATTTGCAGATTACCAATGCAAGAACATGTGGCTTTTACAGTAAGGAAATAAAGTTAAAAACACAGGATTATAAATAAACAAATTCATACACGTCCATCATGACATCTGAAGCAAACTTGTATACTCAATTCTTAGACAAATAGGCATATGTAAAGGGAACTTACTAGCAGACAATCAAGACAAGAGAAATATATTTTTCGTGAATGATAAAGCACTTACTCGGGACAGTTAACACTTCGAATAACATCACTTGTCACGGAACTACTCCGAGAAAGGTATCTTCCAGAACTAAATTTTCCTACCGGAAGTGACTCGGCACAAACTATGTGATCAAAAATTAATGCTACAGCTTGCCTGAAGGTCGCTGCAGCTGTACTGGACAATGTTCACATAATGTAAGATGACAGTGTTATTACAAGGACAGCATTGAAGTATTTAAACATGCTAAGCAAGTACTTATATACGTACTTTCTCACACTATCCAAAGATCTGTTACTTTCAAGCAACCGTAGACAAACGCCAAGAGCTTGAGCCATAGTGTCCTGAACATCATAGACAGTTTGAACAGAACAGAAAGAAAAGACTTTCTACTTCATGTCAACAAATTAGCAAATTATTCACTTTTTCATAGACTAAATGCATGTCCCACAAAGTGAAAAATAACTGCAAGAATTTGCTAAGAAGAAGAGAGATGGGAGAGATATAAACAAACTGTTCCATCAGTTTGGGTGCCTTCAATTTGAAACTCTAGTGCGATCAACTATGAGCCTTACACATGAATGAAGAAATGGATAAAATAATACAAAATTTAACATGTATAGGCTTCATTCAATTTAACTAGGGTTAATCATATTATCTCATGATTCTCGATCATCATCAACTTTTTACAGATCCTTTTTTAATAAGTAACTATATCATAAAAAAATAAGGCCTTAACTTTCTAGTAGTATTACCACAATCCGATAAACTAAAAACCAATAGCTCAAAGATAAGGTAAGGTAACGAGCCGCGTTTCAAGCCAATAGTGTATACCTTTTCTTCTACTCTTCATAGTATTGATGTGTTGCATTCATAGGTGTACACTTAAAAGAAGAGACATAAATAACGCATACCTCATTTTCAGGCTGTAAACGTGACTGGAAAACGATCAGTATTGTCTGTAAGGTTTTGAGCTGCACACTTTCATCTGCCATTTCAGCATGCTGAGAGAAGGGAGGGGGACACAAGAGGTCAAAATAAACTTTAGATGTGATTATTAAAATCAGTTATCAAGAGCAGACTAGCAAGAAGCAGCATTAAAATTACAGACCACTAAATTGAAATTTCTTCTTACAAGTAACAAAAGGATGCTTAAATCATAGGCAAACAATAAATCCTTCAATAGCACGTTGACCTAGAGTCAAGCAGAGGTTTAACACAAAATCTATCCAATAGACTCATAGACGACTTGCACAACAGATAAGGTATTGTGCATTAGACCTGCTGAATTTGACAGATAAGGTAATCTCACTCTCTCTTTGCTTTATAAATTTGCTTCCAACATAACATACATGTAAATCTCCATCTATATCTTACAGCCCAATGGCTATTAAAAACCAAAAGCAATATGAAAAACAACCAGAATCTTAGACAACAACTACATGTAGACTTACATCTTTCAAGGTAGCAAGTATAGCCTTCAGAGCCGAAGGAGCCACTGCATCATGTGAGATGAGCTTCTGAAGGCAAGAAAGTCCAATAACGCTCAGCTTCACTGTCTTAACCTCACAAGCCATCAGAAATATTCGTAATATATCCTCATTATGAGCAATTTCACTGGGGCTAGACAATGATCGAAGCTGCAAATCAATATGAAAGAAAGAATAGTTTCAGTATCTGATTTTCTTTAGCCTGGAATAGGTGATGGCCATATTTTACAATCACCATAACAAAATTCGTTCAGATTGCATTTTGTTTGCACCAGTACCCATATAAAGCTTGATCCGGTACTTAAATCCAGCAGGACAAAAAAGTCATGCATGAACTTACTTTGCTAAAAAATAGAAGTGGTTAAATTTTGTCCATTTTAAAGCTTTAGAAAAAATGTACGATGTCATGTGAACAGCGATATCCTGTATTAAAATTACAGATTTAATTTTATGTGGGATCTCATAGGAATAAAGAGTACTTAATTTATTGTGCAATCACAGTGCAGAATTCTTCTCATTTTGATGAGAATAATTTAAAAGAAGTTTTAAACAAAATATGTTTTTGACAATAGTAGTTTACAGTTTGAACTAAATTTCTTGAGAAGAACTCGTGAGAAACTACTTACATGTTATTTAGGCTATTTTGGTTTAGGAAGAAAACCCCAGACGGCGCGCATTGAAGATAAGAAATGATAATGCATTTAAATGGTGCCGTACATTTTAATTTGGTATTGGCAGCTAGAGGTCTTCAGTTCAGATCTCACTGCTACCATCTTAAAATTTTACTGCTTCTGTTTGCCCCTCAAATAGGCCTCAAGCAGAGGAGTATGTTGAAGATAATTGTTAACTGAAACCCCTCTCTCCAACAACTTAAGATTTAAGGTAAGATGTTATCACACAGGTACAGGTGTTGATTTCAAATCTTACCTACTTAATTTAAAGTGAGGGGCATGCCAAAAATCTAGTAAATAATGTAATATCTACCTCCTAGATAAAGATATTATTAAACAACGTAATGGAATCCCTACCATTGCTCTCAAATGCCTCCCTATCACGAATTTAGGTGATTGAGCCCAAGAGAATTCTCCAACCAATGTATCTACACACTATTCAATCCTCAAGAAAATTTAGAAGGTTGGCTTGCAACTGTACTCCCCTTGAACTGGGGGACAATTGCTCATTCTCTAATTTGATTTTTAAATTTAGAGGACTAGTGTGCGCATTTTCCACTTACAAGTCTCTATTTTTACAACTGAGGTGCGGAGATTAAAATTCAGAGGTTGGTGGGAATGTCCTAACATAGTATCAGTGGTTTACTCAAGACTCAAGTCTTGCCTACCTAATATAAAGTGAGAGGCGTGTTTGAATACAACAAATAATGACCTAGTTTGGTTGCAATTTTTAAGTTCAAGATTTTCCTTTATCAACTATTTTAGCTTCAATAAGCTAGAAGTTTTCAGTTGGATTAGCTTATAAGGGCATTCCCATTAGTTCAACTAAATTTGAGCCTCTAATTGTTAAAATAGGAACATGAACGGTATTGAGGAGGTTCAAATATAGATAAGTTGTTCATCGATATTTCTAAATATAAACCCCAAACAATTAGAATACATATATCCCTGACACCTCTCTCTCTCTCACCCAAATCTCCTCCACCTTCCCCATCTATCCCACCTTCGCTGCCCCTCAAACCACCACCTTTCCCTTCACAAATCTCACAGTCGCCGCCCTAAAATCTTCTCCTCCTTACAAAGCTACAACTTAGGCCCTCCCCCCTTCTCTTTCTCTTTCTCTTTCTCTTATATTTTACCAAGGCAGTATCGAGCTGGTGGTCGCCGATACTACTGGTGGACGGCAGAGCTGGCGGTAGCCTGTCATTTGGTAGTAATAGTGATTTTTTATTTTTATTAAAATATATTTTCCATGGATTGTTGGGGGAACATTTGAGCTTTTGTTCATGAGGCTCCGCTGTAACAAATCAACTATTATAAGATAGGTGAACGGTGTATAGTTGTTCCGGTGGGAAACTTTTTTCAGGTTAAAACTCTAATTTAGAGATAGAGGATCGGTTTGAAGGCTGTGGTGGGAATGCTCTAAGTTCCAACCAAACAAACCCAACATAATAGCAGTGACCCACAATTTAACCGGCTCAATACAAACACATAAATCTCGAAATCACTCAATGCTATACATATAGATACAATCAAATTCAGCTAATTCCATAAACAACCAGCACAAACAATGATCTGCACATTATCACGATTACAAATATAGCTCGGAGACTAAGATACCTTCAATATAGCGTGCTCGGCGGCATCTTTGACGGCGGGGTACTTCCGGCGAGATTCGGCGGAGAGAGCCCGCAGATCTGACTCCAAAACCGCAATGAAAGCCATCTCTCTCCCCTCTCTCTCTATATATATATACACACACAGAGGCTCAAACTCTGAATATTGAGATCAAACGATCTGTGAATATGAGGGTGGAGATCAGAGATTCGTGCTCAGGCAACCGGTGTTTTGCACGTGCGAGGACATGAGAGTGAAGATGTCAATTCAACGTTTTTTTTTTATCGTTTTTTCCCCTGTATTTTTAGTCAATCCAATATATGGTTAAATTTGTATTTTAAAAAAATAATTAAAATTTTATTTTGTTTATAGTAGTAATTTAATTACTTCATTCATTATAAGTTATAAAATGGTAATATTAATTAGGGGTATGATGAAAACTAAAATATAAATATTTTAGGCTTTAACAATATTAATACTTGTGAAAAAACATAAAACTATTTAAATAAGAGTGGAGAAGTAATAATTACACAGTTGATGGATTACGCAAATGGTCCCAATAGTTTGGACCAGAATTCTATTTGGTCTCATTAATTTTGAGTTAAACACTAGCACCATTGTAAAACTTTTGGAAAAGTAAAGGATTTGGTCCTATGTTTTACAAAACGTGACAACATATTCCCTCGGTTACTAGTTGATCGGTCACCTTGTTATTTTCATTTGTCCCGAATTATAATCCCATTTCCTTCTAAAAAAGTATTGCATATAAGTATGTTACTAACATGCCCTTACTTGATGCATTTTTTTTTATCAACTATATATATACCTACGGGATTAAACTGAAAAAGTTTTGAGTATTTACTAATTAGCATCCGATATTCAAAAGAACCAGGTTTTAAGGCAACCCAGTGTCAGCTTTTCGTGCTTAGCAAGCCTCACGCAACCAACAGCCTGATCTCATCACCTGTATTGACGTTAGTTTTTCTTTAGGAGAAGGGTTGAAGTGTAATCATCTTCAGTACAACTGGTGAAAGTTTAAATATAAAAACAGACGGGACTTGCGCATGTGTCATAAATGTCTTAATTGAGTTTTGACCAAAATATTGTAGCTATGCTGATTATTTATCAAACCAAGTATGTTTTGGTTGGAGTCTCTTTTTGTTTAAATGAAATCTTGAGTTCGAGTTTTAAGAATGTAGCTATGTTAAATCTTAGTAGAGAGAGTTTTACCATCTTTTGTGATTCTGTCCGACTCGAATCTGGATTAATATGTGCCTAATGTGGTTTTCGAATATCGAATTTTTATAAAAAAAAAAAAAAAACTAAGCATGTTTTTGGAATAATAATTATGAAACCCAAAACTGATCCAAAAATTGTAGTTTTGAAACTCGACCTTTCTTGATGGTAAAAAAAGAGAAGTCTTCGAACTTTGCTTTTCAAATAAAAGGAAAATAAAAATGAAGTCTAAAAAAGTTCCGCCATTTTTTGTATGTATATAAATTGCAGTTTTTTTTTTCCCAACTAAAGAAATTTATACATTTAAAAGTACAAATACAAATTAATGTTGTGTGGACATTTCATCAATCAACATAACGACTGATCAAAATGGTTTTAAGTGCAAAACAATATGACTCAAAGATAGTCATATAAAACCCAGCAACCTAAAAACCCAAAAGCGTGCAACCCAAAAAAAATTACCTAAAATTAATCTCATGTATAGTCAATGAATCAAGCAAAAGGCTCAACGATACTGGCCATAGAAAACCCATAATACTAATTAGAAATCCCACAGACAGAGAATAACCCTGTCAAAGAGTTTTTTTATTTTTTCCAAAGAAATTCATAGTTTAAACTGTGGTTTATAATATAAAGCAACCTTAATTTGTTAATTATTTTAAATAAAACTGTAACACGAAAAGTTCACGTGTAAATAATAAAGACTAAAAAATGGAGTAACAAATAGTTTTATTGATTTGAATTTGATTTGAGTGAATTGATTTGTATATTTCTAAGTATAAGAAATACAAATAGTTTGATTCTTCTTCTCAAACACTTTATTTGTAACTTTGGTAACTTGTTACAGATCAATCAAAAAATTTTCACCTAAACAGTTAATTCAAGTGTTTCGAGTTTAATCTTGAATCTGTTTTGTTATTCTTCGTGTTTTTGAAAACATGTCGAACTTGATTTTGATACTTTTCAAGTTATAAAGAGTTAATGTTTTGTTATTCACTATTTCATAATTTATTTCTCTAGCTTTTGAATAATGATTTAGTGTCTACAAATAAATTTGTGGCTTCTATTTATAATGAAAAATTATAGAGTTTTGGATGAGCTCCCAAATAGTTAATCATCTCTACCACTTATTTAAGAAATAGTTTAACCAAAAAATTATTTCTTAATTATTTAAGAAATAAATCAATTTAAATAATTAAAGATTTTTCTTTTATTATTTATTTTTAAAAAAATCCATAAGAATTATAACGGAAAAATCTTCTAATTTAACTCAAGAAGACAATTCATTTATATATTTAATAATTATTTAGTACAAAATTATTTAAAATACACCATTTTGTCACTTATTATTTGGATAACATTAGTTTTTTAAATAAATATTTTTGTAATTGTCAAAAACAAATTCCTTTTAAATCTTTGATCTCTTTCTTTCTCTGGTTTTCTCTCTCATAGTCACCTCTGCTCTTGGGGCGTCGCCGCCGCTTCTCTCTCTCTCTCTCTCTCTCTCCGGTGGGTGTTACGAGTCTTCTACAGCTACGATTTTCCTTTTCCATTTTCTGATTTTAATAAATAAATTTTCCTTAATTCTCATTGTTGTAGCTCTGTGTACATGTTTTGGTATTTGTATTTTGCAACAACGCACTCTAGGTACTCGAGGAAATGTCTCTTAGAGCATTCCCACTGATCTCTCTTTTAATTTCTAAACCATACTTTCTTAGAGCCAATATTTTTAATTCAGTAAGTAAACTGAGAAACACTACTGTGAGGCATTTTTGTTTCAATTTCTCACATGAGAAATTAACGCTTCGTTTGGTGAGTGTATGGATTCCTTGTGGGAAAATATAACTGAGGAAAATCTTTAAAAAAAATCATGAATGCAAGAATAGCATTTTCTTTTCCGTTCAAACGTATTCTTTCGAGAAATACTGGCACCAAACTGGTGCAGCCAGTTTTAGCTGGAGTAGAAGAATATATTAAGATTTGCTTGCCTCTAATGGAGAGATTTATATTCTTTATGCCTTCAATTTTAGTGTTTGCTAATATATCTAAGGTTTCGAGATTAGGGTGTCTGTGGAACTTGTGGAAGAGAAAGAGTTGAGTAAGAGGGACTGAAAGATGGAAAAAAGTTATGAAGAGAGAGGAAATGTCTTATTTTGTTCCATTAGGAAAGTGTTGAAAAAATAATCAATCCATGTGTTATTTATGCAATGTATGAGTGAGAAATGAAAACTCTTTGAACCCCTAATTTTAGTTTCTGCTTATCCATTTAGAGTTTCATCAATGGAGGGAGGAACTTTTATTTTGTTTCATCAATTCAAGAAAATGGGGACAATATAAATATTCCATATTTTGTTTGTGCCAAATTTAGGTAGGCAATTTGTTGTAAGAAAATGTATCAAGAAAGAATTTTCCTCTCACAATAACCGATAGGCATAAGATTGCATTTTTCTTTCTATCAAACTTTTCATATGAGAAATCTTTGGCCAACCGTGGGGTTAAACATAGAAGGGAGAAAATGATCGGAAGGAAGAAGGAAATGGGAGAAGAAGTATAGACCAGAAGAGGAAAAGGAAGGAATATGAGGAGGAAATCTATTTGAAGAACTTTACTCTTATTTTTTCTTTCTATTTTTTGAAATATGTGGGGGATTGTTGGCAAAGAGTATTTCAAAGCATATTATCTTGTCCCACATTGGAAACTTACAAGACACTTTCTTGGTTTATATTGTGTTTGTTAGACTTGGGCCTTTGATTGATGAAAGACATAGAGATGGGCCACAATTGGTCCAATCCAGTTCAAACTGGTGGATTCCTCCCCCCCTGCGAGCGAAATAAAACAGGCCCAGTCTGATTTTACAATTTTTTTTTCTGAGTCTTTTTCAGTTTTGACTGAGTCTTTTTCGGTTCCTATCTGAACGTTGGTGACCAAGTCATTTCTGAACGTTGCTTGCCTAAAAATCAGTAACGTCCCTCAACGCCAACGTCTTCCCTAAAATTTTGCAGTATTCTCTTCCCTAATAATCAGCAACAAACCAACGGCCATCCTTAAAAAATTGCAACTGCAAAATTTCTTTCCACTATAAATATCGGGTGTGCCTTTTCATTCATATATAACCCTCTCTCCCTCGGCTGCCATTTCAGGCCAAACCCAATTTTATTAGTCATCACTTTTGCTGATAATTTATTACGCTGCTCCTGACACCCTCTAAAATAGAGGAAGGCTCGTTGTATCCTGGGGAATATTTCAAATTTATTGAAATAATTCTTTAGGGCAGTGCTAGCGTGCACGACTCGAGTGTCATACGTATTTATTTCTGTATCCTCATTTTATTCCCAACATTTATCACACTAACAGAAGTGAGGAACAAAATTGGTCGGGCTTGTGACATGAAAAGAGTACATCTCATTTTTTTCTTTTATAATTCATTCCCCTTTCATTCTTGTCAGAGATTGGACATTGAGCATAAAATTAAACCAAAGAAGCTGCCTGTGAAGACCAAACAGCCATGTCATTTATGAAAGGAGATCTGCTCACGAGAACAAGAAAGCTTGTGAAGGGCTTTGCAAAAGCTGAGCCTATATGGCTTAAAGCCATGGAACAGTAAGTTCAATTGGGTTTTTTATTGTTGCCTGCTTGTGCACATATATACGTATATACTCGGAAAGTTTAGGTTATTCATGAATTCTGATCTATGAAGAATTTTAAATATGGTATGTATACTCCAACTGTATGCAACCTTGATTGATGGTGCATCCCAATTCAAACGCATTCTACTTATTGCAATGAGTTCATAAGGAAAAAGTTATTGCCAGTTATAATACACCTGGTTTGTTGTGTGACTTGTATCTATGTACTTCCATTCACTTTTACTAAGTTTAGACCATATAAGAGACCATTGGATTGGATATTGAGCTGAAAATTTCTAAAATATCAGTTGATTGTTCTTTTGTTTGAGTATGTGATATAGGACGGTATTGACAAGACAATATCAAAATGATAGTTTGATCATTTTTAACCCAATACAAAGGGGTATGTTTTAACCGAAAATGAACAAATAAACCTTGGGATCCAACACCAAACACAAGAGATCCAACACTATTTAATAAATTCTAATAACTCAACTCTGAAGAAAATAATACATCATAAAGGCCTATTTATAGACCATTAATAACACCCTAATGGGCTTGAACTACTATTACTAAGAAACAAATAAAGAAAACCCCTAAACTTTATTCCTTAAGTAAATTAAATAAAAATATTAAACTAAATTAAATATACTATTTTCTAATCTGCATTAATATGTGAGCTGGTGCATCTTTTCAATCTGCGGATATGGTTTTGATTTGACAAACCCTTGCTTTTTTTTTTCAAAGAGAGACAGTACTCTCCAAATTTTATTCCATCAACCAACATCAAAACATAAAACAAAAAATTACAGCATTCTAAAACTAGCCTAACCTTCTATGTCCAAATAATAAATAGCAAAAACTTTAGCGGATAGAAATTTGGCTTCAAAAAGAGTCTCCTCAAAACCTGATGCACCAGCCTTCGCGAGGAGATCAGCAAGATAATTTTGTTCTGCATCAAACTAGAACCAACAAAAGCCATTAAATCTGTAATATCCTCCCAACTACCCAAAAATTGCATATGAGGTTTAGAAATTTTGTTCCACTATTTAACAATCCTCAGAGAATCTGATTCAATCAAAATATCTAAAATATCCAACTGATAGTAAATGGAGAGACCAAAAAACAATGCTTGAAGCTCAGCAAAAATATAAGAACTTTGTCCATTGGAGAATGAATAACCGAAAATTAATCTACCAAATTCATCTCAGACACCACCACCACATCCAGCGCAATTTTGGTTGCCAAAACAAGAGCCATCAATTTTCAATTTTAACCTGCCAGTTGGGAGAGCAATCCACTTAACCAAAACAGGTTTTTCCACCTTGCAAGAAATAATAGGGATTTTTAAAGTTCAGAAGAGGAATAGACTGAAGGGAGCTCAAGACTTTATAGGCTTCACCAGCATAGAAATATCCCTTAACCACTTTGAGACTTTAGCGATTATAGAATTTGCCTTCATAGCAATGCTTGTGACTCAGATTGTGCTGATATGGACAGAAGACTTGTGCTTTGTGATGAATCCAGTATGTAGTTACAAGTAATGTGCTTCAATGTTCCTAGTGCCGAAAATGTTGTTTATGGTTGATTACAGTTACAATTGTTAAATAATTGGTTTATTGTTTTTTTTTTTTTGGTTAAAGTCATTGGTTTATAGTTGTTATTTGTTTTGTTTGACAGGGCTCCTCCTGTAACATTCCCTCGTGCTGAAAGCCACGTTAAGCAAATTACTCTCCCTGAGGATGTCTATATAAAGAGGTTCTTCAAGAAGCATCCTGATTCTAAGCATCAAGATGCAATCAAGTAATGTGTTGTTCTTATATACCTTTTCCTCTATCGTAATAAAAACACTGTTTTCTGTTGAAACATTTTGTATGAAACTTCCACTGATCATATGTAGAAGACGTAACTCTTATATCTATGGAGAAAAGAAACTTTTGATTCTTTGGTATGGAGGATTGATACAGTTTTGGAGTAAATTTTTTGAAACTGTGTGCATATTATTACTACCTTATCAGTTATTTGTCAGTGGGAGGAATGCTTATAATATTGATCGGATGAATATTTGTAGGTGGTTATAACGTCAGCATTTCTTTTGCTTGTTGAGTTATGCTCTGTATGTTCCCTTCAAAGAAAATTTTGTGCTTGTGTTTTTGTGAAGTCTACGTTCACTCTCTATATAATTTACTGGTTTTGTCAGTTGAAAAGCTGTGACGCCCTCGTTTTTCCAAATATTGTGGTTGGATTTTTAAATTAACTTCGGTTTTCTAGCTGAATCTGTATTTTCTTCTAGTGATGTATCACAACTATAAGATTTGTCTATTTCTGAACCCGGTTTTTAGACTTTTGGATTGGAGGCCATATATCAGAAGGGGTGACAGATATTAATCAATGCATTTGAAACCGCTTAATCAGTCCAGTGTGAAAGGAAGTGGCTGCTTCAAACTATTCCTTGACTTTTTATTCTTCATATTAAAATAATTTAAAACTTAATGTGCAATGTAGTCATTCTTTCTACATATGCTAGCGTTTAAATACAGCTATTGCTAAATTTGGTGTGCAGATATGTTCATATTAAACCACCAGATTAAAGAATTTGTCATGATATTTGCATTTGAAAATGCAATCACATGAAAATAATAAAATTTGTGCCAAATACAAAATTCAGTTGCTCATCATAATCTTATAGTTGTTCCCTATGCTTTCTTCTGTCTATTACTGTGGCAGGTTTTCTGGATTTGAGCCCGTCCCTGCTCGTGTTTTTAGCTGGCGGGTGCTCGAGTTGAAGGGGCAGGGAGTTGGTGAAGAGGAAGCTATGGCCGTTGCTGATGTAATTTATACCTTTCCTTTCAATTGTCAACCAAGTTACAAATTGAATACAACTTAGCGCCAGAAAACTTGTTACTCGTAGTAAATTCTGCTAAAGTGCCCCTAATGGTAAAAACCTACCGAAAGACCATAATTCTTACTTTAAAACATTAATTTTCGTACCAATCTCAAAACACCATGATGTAAATCAGTGAAATGGGAACAGTAAACAAGTAAAACTATCAGTTCTTCCTCGTGTCTCTGTGATTATTTGTCTGCTATAATCTTTGTGCCAATCTATATCTATCATTTCTGCAGATGGAATATCGAGCAGAAAAGAAGGCTAAAAAGAATGCATACAAACACCTAAAACAAATTGCTCGCTTGCAAGGGAAGAAACCTCCTCCGAACCCATATCCAAGTGCTATTAAGGAAATACAGGCTGAAGAAAGGAAGTTTGTTCGCGATCGTTTCTTCGATCCAAACACACGCAAAATCCTTGAGAAGATGAAAGAGGACAAGGCTGCTGAGATGCAAGATAGAATGAGAGCGGGTGGATGGTAAGGTACTTGAAATCTTTCCTTTACCCCCCGTGGGAAAAATAAGTTCTCGTATTGATTTAATTATGTATCAAATATGAAATTTTCAGTTTTGGATTTCTTTTTAGCACATTGCTAATCCTTCAATGGATCAACCAGGATTGTGATCCCATAGAAGGGCCTTTCGCTCCGGAGTGAGAACTAATGCATTGTTCTTGTATTTACTTTGTGTTGCTTCTTGTGAACAATTTATTTCCGTTACTAATGTTGTGTATTTGAGTTCAAAAAATTGTGGGAGAACATGAAGCTCTAATTCTTCTAGTCTTCGTTTGTTAAGATTGTGTTTGTTTCTAATGTTCCAAAAAAGCTTATCCCTTTTAGACTTTGTGTAGTTCATGACAAGTGAACCGTTTCACCCACGGTTGGCTCCAACTGGTCCAACCGAGAGACTCCAGTTTTTCTTTTACCCTCTTATGCTTTTATTTTAGGCACTATGAACTTAACGTAGCTCCCATCTTTTTCACATATTATGATTAATTATTCGTATGGTCTCAAATAAGTTATCAAATTTACATGAGCCGAAAAATATTGAATTGAAACCATTATTTGAAGAAGTAAAGCTTCGTACTTGTTGGAGCGCAGGGGAATTTTTTTTTTTATAGATCCTTTAGTAGCGTGTACATATATTATCATTAATTGATTTTGTTTTACCTTGTAAGATAGAATTCTACATATGAGATTTGTGTGTATAAATCTCGTGAATACCAACAAGAACGTTATGGCAGAAGAAAGTTGCACAACTTTCAATCTTCTGTTGTATTCCTATTAATCACCTTGCTCGGGAAGAAATGGTGGGCTCTTTACGTCTATAGCAAAAGAGATAATTAATTTGTATCCTCTTTACTGCCTATGGAACATGTTTAAATAGGCTATCTGATGGCAGAATATTGGAACAGTTATCATATGCAGATTTGAATTCAATTTTATCCACCGAGATAATCCTTATCCACATAAAACATAATCAATATCAGTGCGTGATTGTAACTCTCTCCCAATATTTCGAATTTATAATTTGGTTTTCATGTCATTAATGTTTATTAAAAATTTCCACGTTAAAATCACACTCCCTAATTAAATAGAATTACTAATAATCTAATTTAATTAGAATATTAAATTTCCTTAAGACCTTCCACTTAACTTATTTGATATATCGGATTACAAAATTCACCTTAATGATTTAATACAACCAAAACTTATAAGCTTCCTTAAGGGAGTATCATTAATCCCTATTCAGGGGTGGGGATTCCATTAATTATTAATAATCAATCATATGAAAAATGTTATTATCTAACTCACCAAGTTTATTGATACTTAAGGAATCTCACTTTTCAATGAATCAAAATAACAAACATTATCCACATATGTGTAAATAATAATTTAAGGATTAGAGAGTATAAACACTATCCATGACATTAATTGTCGTGTATAATCTGTACTAAAACAATTATCTCGATACGGTCCTATTTAATATACATAAAGTGTGTTAGTATAAGGAGTTAAAACTGCATTGTTCTCTATAGTCAAGACAGATCTATTAAAATCATGTACTATAATTTAATGATAGTGTGTTCATTTCCATCTAAAATTGTAAACGTAAAATTTATATCCTATAAGAACCGATAATCTAATTTTCAGTGTGTAAGCCGTACTTCACACACTAGATCGTACGAGAAACATACTTATTCATTAACATATAATGTTAAGTAAACATTGCTCATACAAATTCTCATTAAAAAAACAACTTTTATTATGCAAATACTAGATACAAAATAAGCATGTCTTTTAGTATAATCTTAACAAAATTGTCATTGCAACATCATCAAAGAAAAATCACAATGACACATGTGCACAGGCGCAGAGAAAATCAAGTATAGAAACGAAATACTTAAAAGTAATTATATTTTTTTGTCCGCACAAAATAAAACTAAGGTTAACACACTTGAAATAACCACACGAGTTTGTGTATAATCTCACCGTATGGCTGTAATTGTACTGTTTTAATACATGATTGTCAAATTTGGATTGTTTTTTTGAAGAAAAAAAAAAACTTTTCAATATAAAGCATTTTTTTCACCCTGCATTTAACATGACAAGTAAACAAAGAAGCCGTAAATAGTGTGATCATCTTGCACTACGAGAACTTCCAAGTTAATTACTTCCGAAATTTCCCAAAATATGCCCCATTTTAATTTAGAGATTAAAGATTTATCCTCCGTACAAACTTGTACAGAAAGAGCAACGGCTCTTCAGCATTAGGACAACATTTTAACCGTTCCATATGAAAGAAACATGGCACAGAAGTACATTTTTTTCTTGACATAAATAGGGATTGCAATAGTCAGTGATCGACTAATTTGTAAATAGTGTTTTTAAATTGTGACATGAAATTTGAAAGAAATTATAAATATTGTTATAAATTGAGGTACTTGCCTAATCTTATCTCCCTATTCGGTAGCTTATTTAGTTAAGATTTTAACTTTAGCTTTGGTTAAGTGCTAGAAAGAGAAAGATTGCAAAAATAGCAAAATATCTGGCTTGTTACGAGAGCCAGATTTTGAACATTCAAATGAATCCGGCTTAACTTCTACCTTTTTTTGTTTTTTTTTTTTTTATAACTAAAATAGCAAAAAATCTCACCTTCAATTGTAAACATTCAAATGAATGCTAGTTTTTAAGTTAAAAAAAAAGGGAGACAATGATGAGTACGAATGGCATTGCTCATATCCTTGCGCATGGGTTTAATTGCAATGCATTGCATACTCCACGGTGTGCAAAGCAGTACATGGACTAGCAGTGTGAATTAGCTATAAATATTAATCTGCGCCATCACACACTTGTACTTAGAAGCTGCAACGAAACAAGTTTTGTGTAGCATTTTGTTGGTCCGTTTTGACTTTCCACTATTTAATTTTTACTTCAAATGTAGAGTATTTAAGTGTCATTCGTTGTACTTTCTTTTTCATATGGAGTTTGAGGGATACTTTTTGTGGGATTTCGCAGCGGCTGTAGAACCCACGTTGTAAAAGTAAAAATTAACATTTTCTTTGACACTTTGCATAACCATAAATCCAAAGTAAAAAATTTATCTATTGCTTATGTAAAAGATTGGTAAAGAAGGATTTTGAGCAATGGCATATATGCTAATAAATAATAATCAAACAAGCATATTTGTCACACTTATACCAATTTTTACTAAGGATGGAAAAGAGTCTGGTAGAGCCAAGCCTTAGGTTATTCAAACTCGATTTGTTTGCCCAATAAGGTTGAGGCCTGGTTCAGGCTCGTTAAGGTTTAGTTTTGAGGCTCGACTTGTTTAACTAAACGAGTCAAGTTTGAGTCTATAAGGCTCGGCTCGTTTCAGTAGCCATAAATTGTTAAATTGGGTTTGCAAATACTTTTAAAAACCTAATATTGTAACGAATTTATCATTATGGTAACATGTAATAACAACTTATCAACATATATATGTATTTAAATATACAAGCTTACTTTTTTAATTTGAAAAAATACATATTTTTTGAAATTAGTCAAGAGAACCCGAGCCTTTAACGAACCGAACTAGGAGTTATTCTAACTCAGTGTTTATTTAACGAACCCTATTTTATCATTCAGACTTAGATCATTTGTAAATAAAGGGGTTCCCTTAACCAAATGAGTCGTTATTGTTCGTGAATGGTCGTTTCATTATTTGCATAATTTAAAGGATGAAGATTTTATATTCTTATCTTTTAGGCAAATACAAGAGGAGAGTTGAATTGTGTTAAAGTAGAACTTAATTTTTTTTTTTGATAAAATAACCTTTTGAAAACTTTAAGCAAAATAAATAACTAAAATATAAAGAATTAAAGAGAAAGAAATGCAAACAGAGTTTTATAGTGGTTCGGCCAAATATCTATTGATCCCCTATGTTCACTTTCACAAACGTTACTTGAACTTCCTTTTATCAACAAAAGTTTACACCAATTGCTAGCTTCACAAATACTAGCTCTTTTTTATTTGAGACAACCCCTCAAGTTATAATCAAATTACTTCGAGTGTAATACAACTTTGGACTTTAAAACTAGAGCCAAGAAAGCCTATAAATTTATATATGAAGATTAATAAATAAGGCTAAAAAAGTAGTAAGAGAGAGAAGTTGAGAGATTGTTGCTCAATTGGATGATTTGAACTCTTTCTCGAATGCCTCTATTTATAATGTTGTAGTAATTTCAAGTTTATGGAAGAAGTTCTTAAAAAATGGTAGTGTATTAACCATTTTTATGACTGAGCTTTTGACTGCATATTGTTACCATTCTGTCCGTATAAAGTCACTTGTTTGTATGCTGTTGGCATACTGTCCGCATGGGGTTGATTGTCCGTATGTTGTTGACATATTGTCCGCATGCGGTCAACCCTTCGTTCGTATGTGGTCGGCTTTATGTACGTATACGGTCACGTGTCCGAGTATGGTCGAAATCCATTTAGTTGTTATATCGTTTTCTAGCTTGATTTCATTCCTTAAACACTTAACAAGCATTAGTAACCTAATGAGCATTAATTAAACTTTGTTTCTGACCCATTTTTTATCATCAAAATATATTTAATCAAAACTTGGGTTAACATATACATACATATATATATATATATATATATGCAAAAAAATTCCTACATGTATCTATTCACAAGTAAACAATAATAATAATAATATTATTATTGCAAATTAATATTTTTTTCTCCTGCGTGTAAGCGATCTATCCTCTCTAGGAGCATTTACATCATATTCCCTGTCAGGGGTTATTTCCCTATTTTAGGTAATGGAAAGGTAGATAATGTTACTTTTTTACTCTATATTAGATTATATAGTGGTTACCTAAAATGGAAAATCTCTATAAAGGTTCTACAAATCCCATAAACCATTATTCATTATTTAAGCATATAAAATTAATATATTCTCTCTTATGTCACATCGTTGCACTATTATATTAAAAAAATCAACATATTCTCTCTCCATTTACTACATTAATATTATTAATTTAAAATAAAATTATAATATAAATATTTAAAATAATTAAATAATTATTTTAAATTTAATATTTAAAAATAATTATTGATCTTAAAGCTACTAAATATGTCAAAAACTAAAAGTTAAGTGTAGAAAATAATTTTTATATTTAAATAAATAAACAATTATAATTTTATTCATATTTATGTAAAAATATTAATTTTAAAATTTTATAATAAACATATAATTTTTAATATTTAGAGTATATATATTTATTAAAAATAAGAACTGAACACGTAAGCTAATGACGTCATTTCCTCTCCATAGTACCCAACATTCCACAATGCAGCTAAGCTAACCGTAGACCATCCCATCCGGTCAACACTCTCTCTCTCTCTCTCTCTCTTAGCTGCGTGTGCTAATGGGGCCAATGGGACCTCTCCCCAGATTCTCCGCCCCACTTGTGGTCCTTATCTTAGGGCTTCTGTCCGGGTCGGGTCGGGGACTCCGGTTCGATCTGGTGTCGGGTCACACCAAGTGCATATCGGAGGAGATCATGGCCGAATCCATGACCGTCGGCAAGTACAGCGTGGTCAACCCCTCCGAGACCCAACCATTGCCCGACTCTCACAAAGTCAACGTCAGGGTAACACACAAAAAAACTTACCCAAATAATATTCTCTCTCTCTCTCTCTCTCTCTATATATATATATATATATACATATACATATACACATATGTGGGGGGATTGAATAGTGTTTTGTTACAGTGATGATGGGAGAATCCCTTGATTTTAGGTCCTGCAAGGTTGGTTTATTAGTCTTTAGTTTTTGAAAGCTGGAGATAAAACTTTTTTGATATTTGAATCTTTAGTATGTGAAAACCCATTTGGTGTCAGTTTCGGTAAAATAGTTTTAAAAAAATTTATAAATGATTTTTACTGAAAGAAAAAAAAGGAGAGAGAGACTCCCACAAAGTTGTCTATTTACAATCTCTAAATTTTTATCCATATACCTCAAATTCTGGGTTAGAAGCTCAAAATTTGTCAAAAATGTCACGTATCTGGAGTTAAATGAATTAATTTCTAATTAATTATTGTGCCTTCTCTTTTCCCTAAGAGTTACTTTTCAAGGAAGCACAAACACTCCTAATTGAGTGCTACACCCGTGCTAGATGCAAATAGGACACCAACACTCCTCGTGTACTCTTGGACACGTGTCGGACACGCCATGTCTCGTGTTTAAAAATTCTATTTATTAATTAATTTAAATGTTAGACACTCGGAGGACACGTTAGAGACATTTGGTGGACACCGTGGTGGCAAATTTTGATATCAATGGATGGATAAGGGAGTTTGCAGATCTCCATGAAGAAATTAGTAATGGATTGTTGTTTTAGTTAAACATTTTGGTGGTTAAAATAATTATTTACTATTTTGGCAAAAGATATGTTTTTGCGACTTTTATAGTTGGTGTTTAGTGGGTTAGTTTACTAGATTATGACATTGTCAAGTTGGTAATTGTCTTTTATAAAAACTCAAAAATCAATGCTATGCATCTTTTTGTTCATTGTTTAGTACTTTCTATCTTATGCTTTTGATGATTTCTTTTGCAAGCACTATTATATAACTTTATTTACTTATAAGAAATTATTATATATATAAAAATATGCCGCCCTGCCATGTTCGCGTCCAACATTTTTCAAAATTGCCGAATTTGTATCCGTACTCGTGTCCGAATCCGCATATGTATCCAAGTCTGTGCTTCTTAGAGTAATTTTAGTGGAGGTCTATGGGCTTTAATAGAAATGAATAATGTCACATCCACTAAACTTAAAAATGGAATTAATAATCAACAGAAGTCCTAGTTGAAAGGGATCACTATAGCAAACCCCCCATTTGTTGGGGGATAGAACTAGTATAGACGGGCTGGTTTGAAGGTTTCCTAATGAGTTCATGAGCTCATTGAAGAGCTGTAGGTGTCTTACTACTCGCCAAAGTCTCATAATTTATTAGGATAAGAAGCAGCTTAAATGGTAAGAAGAGACTTGACGAATGGCTGGGTGATGATAAGTGTAACTTTCACTACATTAGGTTGCATTTGATTTAGGGTTTAACATCCATAATTTCAAATTAGGGACATTTTTGAGGTCGTAACTATAATATAATAGTCATACATAGTTTTTTACCAAATTCGCTTTGAAAATATTTGCCAAACAAATGTAGTTTGAAAAATCATAATTTGAAACAAGAATTTAATTTTCATGCACCGATGTATAGATTTCATATGCTAGCGACTATTGTATGAATGATATATATGCATATTTTGTGGCCCCCACATAGAATTATGGACACATGTTATGTATACAAGTCTTCTAGTGTATGGTAACTTTACATCGACTGTGGATGGAAATTAAACTTCTTGAAACTATACTTTTTCCATCAAACTACCCAAAAGAAAAAACCTAGTTCCCTATTAGGTCTTTTTTGGTTTCTACCGCAACAGGAATCACTATTTCAAATTGTATTTTTTTCCCAAAACCAAAAAATCAATATGAGAAGTTGCAGGTTCAAACTATGAGTTTTCAAATAAAACAAAAAAACTAGAGTTTCAAGCTTTGCTTTTATGTCAATGTGGAGAAAAAAGACAGTTTCAAACTGAGACATTTTCTCATAGTAAGTATTTTGAAATCGAGTTGCGTTTGATAAACGTTTCGTAAAACTACATTATCTAGGTCAAAAAGTCAAATTTATTTATACGAGTAAAACTATGGAGTGGTCGGATATGTATACGCAATGAAGATTTCAAATCATGTTAGTAGGCTAGTCATTTAAAAATTTGAAATTCATTATGCTAAGGTCCTAATACTATATAAACTTTGATTCCAAAATCATGCTTACTTTTGATAAATTACCCTCACAATTTTAAGACCCAAATTTTGACACGAACATGCTAGGGAATGAATTCAATTTATACAAGTCTAGCAAAGTAGCTCTAAATCCCTCGCTTATGTATCAATCTTTACACCAACGTTGAAGGAAACTTTTTCTCATATGAGTAAAAGTTCCCTCCACCAGCGGTGTAAAGGTGAATAAGTGGGGGTTTAGAGTATGACATATATGCATTGAACATGTTGACCCCATCAAATAATAATGGCTAATGCACATGTATCATGTTCTAAATTCCCTGCTTATGTATCAATCTTTACACCGGCGGTGGAAGAACCCTTCTCATTTTCTCCGCCGCCGGTGTAAAGATTGGTACACAAGCGGGGGTTTAGAGCGTGACACATATGGATCGAACATATGGATCCCACCAAATAATCATAGGTAATGCACATTCGTCGGCAGTGGAGGAAACCTTTTTTTCTTTGAATATTTATTAGTCTCTTTTTGGAATTTGTTATATCAATCCGCTATTACAAGTTCAAATTCCAACTATAAAATATTGGGGTTTGTTTAGGTAATGTCTCCGAACGGGAATAAGTACAACTACCACAGTGCGGACCTTGTAGGAGAAGGAAAGTTTGCTTTCCACGCGGTGGAGAGTGGGAACTACATTACTTGCTTTACTGCTGTTAGTCACAAGCCTGAGACAACAATCACTGTGGACTTGGAGTGGCAGAGTGGTGTTGCTGCTACAAATTTGCCTAGTGTTGCTAAGAAAGGCTCAGTTGATGTAAACTCTCTCTCTCTTTTGAATGCTCTATTTTTCTCTTCTTTGACTCGAGTGTGTTTACTAATAGTCTCATTTAGTTGTCTTCATATTCTCATTGCTTTGATATGCTATACTATGGATTGCAACAGGGCTGGTTTGGACGGTTAAGCCTGAACTCTAGTGCTCATTATGTGGAGTTACTCCCGCATACCCTATCCCAGATCCGTGACGGGGTCTAAATTGCGACCACAGCTCATTTAACATGACCGAATAGAATTTTTAATTTCTGAATAATTAAATTGAACTAAAATGATAGAGTGAAAAGGACCATATTAAACCGAAGGTAGATTTTACATGTATAATTTTTTGAGGAAAAAAAAGTATTGTAGAATATGAGCAAAAACATGAAAGATGTTTAAAACAGCATAGAACCTACGATTTCAGTGAGTTTTAGGGCAAGGGTGACCTAGTCCCTTTTCCACCTGTAACCTGTTAAGAACTCCCCAAATGCACTCCATCTTTTAAGCAAAAAAACATAAGAGTTTGAGCTTAAAAGTTACAACCAAACAGGCCTTTAGTATTATTCTTTTACAGCATGGTGTGTGGAACTTTTTTATTTATTGAGAGTACTTGGTTTATGTTTTATCTTTTATGCTCGATTAGTAAAGTTAATAAGTTATGTCATTTACGTATCATTTCTGTTTTCAGTTAACATAATTAATATTGCAATCAGATTCATCTTTTTGGGAATATGCTGAGTGGTCCTTTACCATTTTGTCACAGGCTATGGAGCAAGAGCTGAAAAGGTTATATGAAACTGTCCAAGATATACATACGGAGATGTTTAATCTTCGCGTAAGGTGAGTAAGAAGGCAGTGAATACTGTCTTTTCATGGGATTTGTCTTGATAAGTTCCCTCTTATAGGTACATTCATTTTGAGAAGCTCTTTCTGCAATTTTCTGTTTAGGTATTTAGGGTTACAGTTTTATTATAGGAAATTTATATTTTCGGTCGCTTTTGTCTCACTTTACCTGTCAAAATGTAAAAACATAAACCCCAACCAGATGGCTTGTGCACCAATTTGAACCAAAACCCGAAAGCGTCAAATGTCTAGCATTAGAATGAGCCATAATATCGCCTAAATGTAAATGGTGTGGGCACAAAGTGGGAAAAAACTGTAGTTTGGGAGTTAACACTTCAAATTGGTAGTTTGGGGGTCAATGGGACGGGTTTAATTTGTAAGGGTACTTTTCCTTTTATCATTGACAACCAATTGGCCATGAATTTTTTAGCACTTTTTTTTTTGGTCACTTGCATCCTCGTTTTTAGAGGTCTAACATTAATATTATCACTCTTTATATCTGGTGCACTTATAAGTCTCCTTATTACATGCCCCCGTGCATGAATTTTGTCATTTTATTTTATTTTTCCTAGTCCTCCGAGTACTTCTTAACTTATGCGTCTCCGATTGTATCATTTACTTCAGTTTTGTTACATATGCATTGTATGGCTGTTGCAGGGAAGAAGAAATGCAAGAGCTTAACAAAGCTACAAATTCCGAAATGGCTTGGATGAGTTATGCTTCAGTTGTAATTTGCTTGATGGTTGCTGGTTTGCAATTATGGCACTTGAAGTCCTTTTTCGAAAAGAAAAAAATCATTTAAAAAGTGCGGGGTTGACTTCTTTTGCTCTTTCTTTTTTTGTAGAACCATTTACACAATCAGTTACAGAAACAAAAAATTACAAACATTTGTTGGACACCTTCTGCATTGAATTTGTATGTGCGACTAATTCTTGCACTCATTTTTGTTTAACTACTAATATTGGGGTAAAATCATTCTTATTTTTCTCCGTTCTAAATGATCTCGTCCTGACTTTCAGAGCATCCCAAAATCTTTCCGTGTGGGACGTGTTTTGCTTTCAATTATCTTGTAATTATTGCCATTGATCATCAAGGTGCATAAATCAAGTCCCCACAATGCTTTTGGGTTGTCCGTAATGCTGTTGAAGAATAGAACCATGTCAATAGAATCAGAAATACAACGCAGCGATTCGGAGAACATCATGACCAGACTTTGTTACTAGCAAGTAGCAATCATTTTGATTGTCAATAAAATGGATTAAATAGCTCTTCGATCCTTCCATAGAAAGACCACAGCATATGCGTATCATGATGCAAAAATTTTTATGAATCAGTATACATTCTGTACGACCTATACAATGGTAATTAGTTACGAATATAAGTGTTGTTAAAGGCGCTTCGGGTGCTCGCACAAGACCAAGACGAGGCGAGGCCTGGGTGCAAGGCTCCCTTTTATCCATTGAAAGGGCACCATTGAGCTCTCACCTAGGGCCAAAGTGGGGCGTGGCCTGAGTGTGAGGTTCCACTAAAGAGGTGCCACTGGGCTCTCACCTAGAGCTAGGCGCTTAAGAAGCTTGCTTTTTCAAGTTAAGCCTCTAGACATGAATTTTTTCTAAAAGATTTTGACAGATCTGAAAGATTTTGTTCGAAATCTAACAAAGTGCCTTTGAGTGTGTGAATATAGCAAGATGAGGGGAGAAGAAACCAGATGTAATCTTCATTGGGGCATCAAAATGAGGAACGAGCACCAAAGGTGATGAAGGCCCTGGGGCCTCAAAGGCGCCTAGAGCATTTAACATTACTAATAAACTTGAAATTTACCTTAGATTTCATTTTTTTCTCTTTATACTTTTATATATTGTACATAATCGGTGCACTCTTTATGGTGCATGAATTTTAGCACAAAATGAAGGCATGCATTCATGGTATACATTTTTGTACAGGTTGTGTCTTATAACTCAATAAGCAGTTTCTTTGTTGGTAAGCAAATCTCTTAAACATAAAAACCCCAAAAACCAACATCAAATGCATTTAATCTCACATACAAATGCTACAAAACCTGTAATATGCTAGCTCTCTACACGAGCACCTTCCGGAGTAATCGTTTCATCAATAGAGGGAACAGTCTTGTGACCTAACGATGCCTGCTCCAAATCTTGATCCGGGAAAACTTCGTTTTGTAAATTTGGATAAATGTTTTTCACATGCAACCATGTCAACTCCCATAGGCTGTCCCCACCGAGGGCACTCCTTTGAACGAGCACCCCTCTCGTCTTCATCACAAACAACATGTTCTTGAGCAGCTCGGGCACAAGCTCTTGTAGCTTCTCACTTCTCTTTCCCCTCACTTTCACCTTCATGTACTTCTCCATCCTCCCAAGTACACCCAACCAAAGTTTACAAAAAGTAATTACCTGCGAGAGCTCATGTATTAACAGCAGAAACACTTTCGAGAGAAGCTTTAAAGCAAGTATCAAAGTTCCTTCAATGTTTCGGTAATCTTTCTGGGATTGACCCTCTGCGATCTCAGGCAAATCATCAAGCACTGTGAATATAACTAAATCAAAACACTGTAACCAAAACCCGTTTGAGATGTTGATCTCGTCCCAACAAATCAAACACATCTGCAACGAAAATAGCGCATGGTTACGAACTTCTTCTCTCTGATCCAAACAAACTTTTCTCAAAGCCTGTACAAGCCTTAGCCACATCTCCCCGATATTCTGAGACATTTTAAAAGCCTCAGCTTCTCCCAAAGTCCCCTTAGCTTCTCGGGCCCACCTAGTTAAACACAAAACTGAGCTCGCCATGAGATCCAACGCCTTCACAGAACGATCGACCTGTCCAACTCGGGACTCAGAAAACTGCCTTGCCGAGTCTATGCATAGGACAAAATTGGCCGGAGACAGGTGGGTCCCATCAGACATTATAAAGGACAAAGCATCAAACCCAGCTTCGGAAGCTTCTGGATGACGGGCCGTGATGGAGAGCAAGGATGTAATCGTCCGCCACCCCATTGGGGAGCAGATGTGCGACGCGTTAGCCTTCACAAGACGACTAACTTCCTGCGTAATCTGTTCACAGTATGCATCCGCCACGCGGGCATCGAGTTTCAAAACCAGCTGTAAAGACCTCAAAAGTTCATCGGCTAGATTCTCTTTGTAGGGCAAAAGCCTCTGGCAAATACGTAGGAGCCCAAACACAGCCTTCTCAACAAGAGCACAGGGCATCACTGTCGACTGGACGATGTTGGTTATGTGGTCGTAAACCCCCTGCCAGAGTATCCCTATCCTATCCCGGTTATTCAGCGTTATTGCTATCAGCAGTTCCAAGCAGAAAACAGCTGTGTCTTCGTCTTCGGAAGAAGTTCCCCCTTTTTGGGGTCGGCCAGCGGCCCAGATAAGAGCCCGTGCCAGATGTAATAGAGAATCAGCCTGGAGAAACTTGCTCTCAGTGAAAATACCATCAATATGACACTTTTGTATGGTTTGTAAGGTACGTTGATGAGCTGCGAGTTGTTGATCAGTAGGTTGAGATCTTGGCTCTTCTGTGTCGAGAGATAAGAGCTGACTAAACCGACCCATGAGCCCAGAGGATCTTCTAGGAGTACCTACAGATGACATGTTTGACGAAGAGCGGGAACTCGTGAGAGGCTTTCCTTGTCCGGAGTCAGATGAAAGCTCAGTATCATCAGCTGCATCGCTGGCCACGCGAGCAGGGAGAAGGCCGAGCTTGTGCAATTTCAATATGCAGTCAAGGATATTCCGCCAACCTGTTCGGATGAAATCGCCATATGTATTTGCGATACTGAAGACAGTTATAGTTGCCATTCTGGCTTTTGCGTCATCGCCAAAAGCTAGTACAGGTACATCCATAAATGACGGGTTCAAAAGGGTTGTGAACTTACACAGAGACACAACTAGATCATCCAAAACATCTTCAAGGCGGTGACAAGATGAAATCTTTGCAATGGCTAGAAACCCGTCGATGCAGGTTTGGTACACTTCTTCATTCTCTGCGTGATCAAATACCACCGAAATAGCAGCAATGGCTGGGCCAGACATAATTGCAAACATGTCATGGTCAACGTATGCATTTGAATTCGACACAATGTACCGGGGTGTTTTTCGGGCTTTGTTCATTAGGTCTACCCATCGGCTAGGTGTCATCTCAGGGAAGCCCATGCCTTGTTCTGGAGTCGTACGTATCTCATTTTTGCAGATCGAGTCATATAACTCAGATAAAAACTCTCGAGGAAGGTCGCTGCCGCCATTGATGCGACGATTATTTCGGATAAAATCTTCCTCGGTCATCTTCTTCTTCACCTGTGCATTATGCTGATCTGTGTTCAGCATAATTAGTGAATATGACAACACAAGAGCAGCATCCTTGTCAGCTAGAGTTTCCGGGCATTGCTCATAATACCTCTCTGAAAAAGCCTCGAGAACCCTCTGTATTTTTTGTGATTCACCAGGAAGTCGGAAAGTCTCTAGGAACAATCGCAAAGCAGTATCCAAATTCATGCCTTCAAAATCAAAAGTCCCAGCAAATTCATGAAGAACCTGAACACAAAACTCATCGTGGTTTCCCAGAAAATCCCCAACTAGGTTCTTATCTAAACCAGCCGTGTATCGGAAAAAGCAAGCTACACTTTGGGGGTCAAGTTTGTCTGGTAAGAGATGCGTCCCCTGCAGAAACTCGAGTCCTTTCTTAGGATCTCGATTGAAATGATCTGCTCCTACCATCAACCTTCTTTTGATGAACTTTCTCCGTCTCACAAATGGGACCCACTGCTGAGGGTCACTGTAGTTATCACACTTCACCATCCAAAATGGAATATACTCCTCAATATTAACGGGCCCTTGTTCTGAAGTGATTGATCCATTGCTTATTCTCTCGGCCATTCCTTGTATAACCGAAATAAGACCATCCAACGCAAGGATGTGCATCGAAGATAAAGGGCAGTTCACTGGGAATGCGCTCCTAGACAACAAATTAGCTAAGTCTTCGAAAACATTACAGCAAGTTATATCGCAGTCCAAGTTTATATACATCTCAACCATAAAAGCTTTTTGCCTGCAGAAATCAACAAGAGCCTCCATAGCCACCTCTTGCTGAAGATAAGAAGCCCCATATCGGCATTGAGCAAGCCTCAAAATCACACAGGAAAAGAAAGCCTCGAACTGTAGCTTGAGCTCCGCGCGCAAATGATGGTACAGATTGAGAACAATGCTACATACCATTGAAAGTATAAGTGGACTCAACGACAAGCCAAATTGCATTAGGTTACGAAATAATTCATCCTGCACCAGACTTAGTAATCGGGGATGTTCGCGAATAGAGGGACCTCCCAGTTCTATAGCTGAATTAATCAACCCTAAAGCAAAGAGTGGCATGTCTTCATCAAAAGCTATAGTATTCGACCCTGGACCCAATCCCATATGCTCAACAACATTCAACAACGAACACAAGAACTGAAAGATCTCAACCATGCAAGGAACGCCAAATGGTTCATTCATTATGTGAAGATCATATGGAGTAGCAGCTTTTGCATTAGAAGATTGCACCGTATGTTCATCTATCATTCCCGTAGGCAGAGCATTAGAAGACAAACTCACAGAGAATGTTTGGCTATCATACTCAGAACTACCATTGCTGTTTTCTGAAGCCTTGGAACTGAAACTGTAGCTATTATCCATCACACCAACCTGCAGAACAAAATATTGCTTCATGTTAACACTTAAAACAGTATAGGTATTTACCTTCCATTCCTCCAGATGTCATAGAATAAAAAAAAAAAAAAAAATCCAGTAGAGAAGACAATTTATTTGCTCATTTAGCTACAACTTGAAGTCTGGCTTTGTAGCCGTGCCATAACACATCTTATTTTGCTTTCTGGGAAATAAGTTGAAAAACTAGAAACTACGAAAACCTAGACTTTTTAAGTTTATTTTTAGTGGGTCGTCTAAAATGTTTTTGCAAAACAGGAAACTGTCAAAATCCACTCAATTTCAAAATTGCTTAATTTATTTAACCAAGCACAAAATAAGCTTTATGTATATCCAAATGGTACTCAGCTAACTGAATGATGATTTACAAACTTTTTCACTAGGAACTAGCAAATAAAAAGAGAAAAACTATATGATCTAATAAGCTGCACCAAACACGCATCATGTGCTATGCTCTGTCCCTTCAAACGGAATAGGTAATTAAATGGAAACTTGTAGCTTGGCATATGATTACATCCCACTTGATGCCACTGATTAGAAAAGCTTCAATGAAATAGGCCTATCAGTAACAAAGATTCTTATTCCTGATTGAACCCCTACCACTAAGCTCCAAATTAAGCATTAGCACAATCTCATATTTATTATTACGACATCTCAAAGTCAGCCAGTGGTATATATTTGTACCCTGAAGAAGAGAAAAAACACAGAAGGAAATGACAATTTACCCCTTGCTTAATTGGACTAGCTCCTTCGAGCATCAGCCTCTCCAAATTGTTAACGTCTGATAAGTGTAAAAAGACAAGCCTCACAAGTTCATACATCGTCTGCCGAGCTATACGCTGTAACAACTCACCTTTTGTCCCAGCCTGATGAACTACCCGGAAACAAGTGTTCACTATAGTGCAAACCTGCTGATTACTCAACACAACAGATGTTTTACTTTTTATGCAGGCCAAAAGAACCTGAAGAATTTTCATCAAGACCACTTCCTCTGATGCAGGATCAGTCACCTCAAATCTGCAACTAGTCACAGCATCAACTACCAAGAGCATTGCTTCTTTAATATTCACAGTCTTTAGATCAAGCACATCAAGAGTAAGGATCTTGTAAACGGATGACAAAGCAACACCTGTGATTGGGGCACCAGTTTCATCTGATCGAATTACATCCAAAAATGGTTGAAGATAAACAGCTGGGTCAACGGTATACCATGAATCTTTCCAACCATAAATTTGCTTGCGCAATGCCTTCAATGACTGGATTAGAGAGTGCTCAAGCTGGTCATCACCAGACATGTACCGGCCTCCCCATCTCACATTCCTCCTCATGACAGCCAGAACAGCAGCTATTTCTGAGTTGATCATACATGCTAATGCAGCATTGTTAGACGAGGTAGTCTCACGGTCTTCTGGCTCTTCTTCAATTGCCTTAATTCCAGATGGTTGCTTTAGGCGACCCATATCCAAACAATTTCCTTTACTATGATCTTAAATTCTCTCTATAGATTAGCAACAGCTATGAAAATATACTAATCGCCTATGGACCCTATCCTTCACGACCTGTGTAAAAAGAGTAAATTAATATAAATAATAGATGTAGTTAGATTCAAATTGTGAGAAAGAAAAATGAATAAACGATCATCAAGAAAGAACTCTACCCAAAAGCATTTAGGAAATGAAAATATATCCACTTATCAATCTTTTCTATTATCCACTTCGCAATCTGTAATAAGAAGAGATTACATAAGAGAAATTCCATTACCTGGGGGTCTATTACTTTTAACTAACAAGAATAAAACCAATAAGTAACACAAAGAATCAGAAATTAGTGCCTTCATGCTACAAAAGGAAGTAAGTGCTACATTTCTTAGATAGGTGTTGACCTCCTCTAATACGTTTAAGCTAAGAACAACTGATGCCCTTTAACACACTGAATCAGCTGAGCCCTCCCCTATTAGTTTGTTCCACTTAATTGTTACCAAACTATGCGCTAGTATTCTTCTATCACCATCACGTATACTTCAAAACATTGAAATTGTGTGGTCCTAAGTGTAAGTTTCTTTCGTTTGACTGTTACTGAATTATGTCTGCTCACTCCTTTATGATCATCGTGTACTGTTGTTACTTTTGAAGCATCAGAGTGAACTTATAAACGGTTCTAAAAGTCACCGCTCTTTCTTCTCCTGCTTAAACTCCAAACAACTGAAAGCAAACCAACCAGATCCCAAAATTCCAAAGTAATTTGTTTGCAGAAAGTGGTTTACAGTTCCAGATTCCACAAAAATAGGGCCAGTCCTTCGATGGGTGAGCTCAGATGACAGAAGGCTAGTATTCAATGCAATGGTTACATTGTTTGCCCACGATTCTTGTTCGTAGCATTCAAACGCTTCCATGAAGTGGCAATCCTGGAGAGTTTTCATAAGATGGTTGTCCAGGTTGGACAGGATGAGTGAAAGTGATCAAGTGTTATGGTGGCAGTTGATCTGATAGATGGAAGAAGGAGAGGACGGGAGATCCCGCATTGCATGAACTAACACAAGCAAGAAAATAGGGTAGTGTGGAAAAAGTAATTAGACCTTGCACAAAATAGGCACATTTGTTTTCTAACTGAAAAGGTTATTAAAGCAATCTAACCAAAATCAGATCAAATCTGTACCAAAAGAAATACCTCAAACCACAAACACGGCATAAAGACAAGTACACAACTCTATCTATGCACTGTCTCGCAAAATGAACAAAGAGATCACTACTTGCTACTTTCTCCTTCCGATAATCCAAATTTTAAACATCACAAAAGAGCTATGTAACATTTTTCCCATACACTACGCATGCAAATCTCTCAAATAGAAGGCGTGTCAGAGTATTGCAAATTCAAAATGGACTAACCTAGCTAAAACAAAAAGAGTGACCACCCAAGAAAACATTCAATCACCAACCTGATACAAAACAATGCTTACAACCATTTTTTAATTTTGCGCACGTGCACATGTGCCTATATACATGCATATGGAGAGAGCAAGGGAGAGCGAGAAGGAGAGTGTACAAACCTCATGACGGAAATTGATCATAACACTGGATCACAACATTTTCCCTTCCTGTAAGTCAGAGTCAGACTGTCTTCCTCTGCATAGCCCAATTACACTAGGTTATCACCCTAAACGCTAGTTATAGCCGCAGTGTCAGAGTAAATCATGAACACTGTAAATTATGACAACATTAAAGATTCAGCAAGAACAGCAATACAATGTATTAACCACAGGATGATATTGTTCACTTGCAGAAACTACAAAGTCAGCAGGAAAAGGAAAGAGGTAAACCAATCTTAAAAATTAAGTGATGTGTCAAGGATCAAACATTGAATCCATACAATACCCAGAACCAGTGAGACATAGCTGTCAAAGTGAAGGAACAATTCACACATGCTGCAACACAGAGATTTACATGGTTCGCCTATTCAACGTGAATAGACTAGTCCATGGTAATCCTTTATACAATAAACAACAAACCAAACGGGCAAACCTTAATCTCAAGATTTGGGGTTGACCAGATGCAATTAAAATAAGATATCATATCGGGCCATTGACACAAATTTTCCTATGGCACTTTCCTATTTAAGGGTTCTACCATGTCTTTTCTTATCGCTTGCATCCACATTTTCAGAAGCCGACCTCTATCCCTCCTTACCATTTCCACATTAGCATTCTTGATTTTTCTAACTTGAGCACTCACAATGACATGTTCAAACCACGTTAGATGACTCTCATCTTATTTGGAGTTACTTCTAACCTTGCATGGAGCTCCTCATTCAGGATTTTATCATTCCTACTTTTCTTACACAGTTGTCTCAACATACATTGTCTTGTTAAAAGTTCTAGGAGCGCTTAAAACGCCAAAACCCATATCTCCTGAGGCAGGAGGCACCAACCAAGGTGCTCGCCCCGATTAATACAAGATGTCAATTATTCTTTCATTATCTTCTTCTTCTACCATGCATTAATCCCAAGAATTTGGGGTAGGGGTGCATGCGACTCGAGGACTTCCTCGGAGATCACCCATCCTAGTACTATTCTTGCCAAAACACGCTATTCTTAGAGTGCAACACGAGAACCTCCCAAAAGGTCAATCACACTAGTACTATTCTCGCCCAATCATGTTTAACTTCGGAATTCTGATGGGACCCGGTTCATAGGTATTGGTATAATTGCACCCATAAAATGTGATGGGTTTTCTGGTTGGCCATCACAACCTACCACTGCTTTTCTCCCTTATCAAGGCTTGAGACTGGCTATGCAATTACGAGAAATACATAAGCGGAGTGGTTAATTATTCCTTCATATAAGTGCATAATATCCTTAAATTCTTTATTTTTACTTATGTAGTTTGAAATGTAGGTTTTGTTTTAGGTGGAAGAAGTGGATGGTAACTTGGTATATCGTCGCCTTTCCATTGTTTATAATAGTAACACTTTACTTGGTAAGTAATAATGATAATATGAGTTCTCATGAAAATGACATGCCACAATATAAAAAAAATTATCATCATCATCGTCCAAAACTTAAAATCCAATAACTTGGGGTCGTCTAACCACAATATGAGCAAAGAAATAGAAAATTTGTATGACGTGACGGAGGCGCTAGCCAAGCTCAAGGTGCTAGCATAGCCTCGCCTTAGTGAGGTGCTCGAAGACTCATATGAGGTACGTTGGCCTCGCCTCACCTTAGAGCCTAGGCGAGCGCTTGGAGAGCTTTAATTAGTCGGTTTATGAACATTTTAAAACAAAATTCTTATAAACCAAACAGTGAACACAACAAGATTTTGGGCGAAGAAACATTGTAGAATTGGTCAAGATTCAAACCAAAGGAGTGAAGATCTGATAGGAAATACTGATGAATCAATGAGATCTAAGTCAGACAACAACTTACAAAGCCAAATATTAACAATTCCAAGTTCTCTAAGCATCAAAACATGAAGAAACAAGAAAAATGTTGGGATAAAAAAGCGTAGAGCTTAAACTGCTTCAGCAATATTTTTTCTTAGCTAATGGTTCCACGAGATCGGGAGAGAGAGAGAGAGGCACCGGCTGTTCCCTATGCCGGCTCACAACTCATCGGACCGGGGACGATATATAACTTTTTGTTCACGAAATTACAGTATTAGTCCCTGTA
>MKEJ01074570.1:0-15180 GCA_001753735.1 Embelia ribes | reverse complement strand
TACCAAATTGAACACCTATCAAATAAGCCGATAATCTCACTTCAACTACTAGGACCCACCAAAAGTTATAAAGAAGTGTCTCTAACATTTGAATGAGCATGTTGCCTGGATTTTGAAGGGAAGTTGTTTCATTGCAGCATCATTATTAGAATATAAGATACCATAGGTACAATAACCATCTCATCGGTGGATCCAGGTTTTCGACTAGGTCTCGGAAAATTCTATAAAAGTTGTATGTATTTTAAAAAAAATTCTTAATGAATTGTACTACCAATCTTAATATATATATAGATAGATAGATCAAAAGACCTAATCCAAAATAATTGGTGCTCCATCGGAATTTCATGTGCCCTTTGAAAAAGAAAGAATCAGTATATATACAAAACAAAAGACCTTAGTCCTATTAGAAATTTATATTTCCAATTAATTATGTAGATTTATATTATAAAAATAATTATATTAGTTATTTATCATAAGGGGACTAAATAAAATTGATCAAATTAAGTACATCTATAAGACTACGTAAAGATCATATATAAACTCAAATGAGTAGATACAAGTATTAGTTCATTAAGTGATAATGAGAACCCTAATAGGTTAAATATGTCAGGAATGATTATGGTTTCCAAGACACCAAATCAATAGTCGTCATCTCTTTTCCAATCTAAAGAGATTATAAGGTTTCATCAAGGAACTAAAGGAATTTGATTGAGGAAGAGTTATGAAATCACTGCTAATCCATCCATCATTTATTATTGGCCTCTATGGATTTAGGTATATTCGTAATCTTAAATTCCTAATAATCTGGCATGACGTAAATCATAGGTTATATGTTAAATATGTTCTAAGATGTATACATATAAATTTTATATTTTCACATAAAAAATAAAAAACTTAAATAATTAAATAAATTTTCAACAGCTACTCCTATCTAAAAATTTTGGTTCCGTCGTTAAGACATATATTCACACTAAACAACACCAATGTCTTCAACAACTCCCTCGTTTGGAATTTGATAATTTTATGAAACTACCATTCTCTGTGGGACATTTTATGAGTAAAGTAGAAGAGATGCAAAAGGGGGTAAGAGATGGATAAAAGGACAAGAAAGTGGAAAAGATTTATGGCGTAACGGTCAAAAAAATGCAACACGTACAAGCAACAAGTAAAGAGCATTAGCACCTACTTTTCTTATTTAATTTTTTACATTTTATTTTTTTTTCTCAATGTAAATTTATATTTTAAAATTGTTCGTACCTATCTTTCTATAAAAATTATTAAAATAATTATACATCATATAATAAAATATAAAAATATATTTTTCAGAATCTTAACTGAAATTTAGTAGCTTTTATAAAAAAATTAATTTTTTAATAGAAAAATTGTAAATAGTAAGAATTTCCAATTGAAAAATCTATTATTGTATTTCTGAAATTTGTTTAGAAACTAAGTAATATTACGATGTGATACATTTATCACCTTTAATTTCTCATTTTCAAATGCGGAGAAATGGTGATTTAGAATGAGAATGTTACTACACTTTTTATTTTTCTTGAAAACTTTGAACGGCGATTTACAAGAATGATCCACATAGTTAAATTTTATTTGGTCTCACGGTTTCCATTGAGACACTAATATAGTCCCAAAATCCTAAAGGGTGATGGTTTTGGTTCCAAATTTAAGAAAAGAAATAAGGTTTTGATCTACTAACATAAAACCAAGTACATCTATGTTAACATAAAATTTAGTAGATATTCCTTATAGTTTCAATTGATACAGTAACGGCCATTAACTTTTTCAAAAGTGATAGCATTAGTCCCTATTATGCAAAAAAGTCATCTAAAATAAATTAAAAAAAAATCATATCACTTGACCTGTGTGGGTTTCTCTCCAAGTAAACTAGTCCTCCTGTAATCATAAATATTTGTATTGTCTAAATATTATGTAATATCCCGAAAAATTATGATGGAAAGGAAAATTCCGAGGGAATTTTTTTTTCAAATTAAATGAACAAGAATAACGTTGTCTAATACGTCTAATGGTTCCTGAAGATCGGAAATGGAGCTTGATAATTGAAAATAACTTATACACATCGTTTTGTGTTAAGTCATCGTGATGTTCCATCACTTGAAAAATCATAACTCCTAAACGAAACGTCCAATTGAGACGTATGATATACGGATAGAGAAGAGTTTTGACCTAGGTTTGGACTTTAAGATTTCAGACTTTAGAACTCCAGTTATAAAATCACTCACGTCGTTCTGGTCACGGATTATGGGGTGTAACATATTACCATGATATTGCTTTCAAACTTTGGAAAATACTGTGAATTATGAGAAAATCTATTACCTTTAATAATTTTTGAATCATGTTGTTCACTTTTAAATATATAGGATCACTATTATTATCAACCCAAATTTTGAGATGCCAACACAAAAATTCTCCTCTCCCCGCTTGTCCTAAGGCCGTGTTTGGAAGAAACACAAATAATCTGTCTCATCTATTGTTTAAAACCAAAATTACCAAGAGAGGCTTACGTTGAGCTGGTCAGTTATGGAATCCTGTTGGTTCGTCGGAGCCAAAATAACCGACCCTGTATCCGACTTCACTCCTTGCCGAGCAAACGAGTTGTGAGTCGTTAGCCACGAATATCGATTAAACGGCAAACCTTTTACCTAATATACATGTGCAAATGCAAAATGTGTAAATATTAGGCTTGTGCCTTGTTACAACAGTTTTCAACTGATGCAAGAAAAAAAACAAATAAAGTAATGACAATCACATAATATAATAAAACTGTACAAATACATATGCAGCTAAGTATTATAAATATTTATGCATATCATTATTAAATGAAAAAGGATACGAATTGAGGAACCTTTGAAGTTGGGATAAGAGGTTGGATCCGAGTGCATCGTGGCTGCACATTTCCATTAGCTAAGCACGCCTCGCAGTGTAGCCCTGCATCGCAATTTCCTTTGTTGACGCATATCTGTCCTTCCTGTATTTCAAATGTAGGAAAATATATTGAACAAATATATATATAGTTTTTGCTACAGAAGCAAAATGAGATATTTTTCAAATGAACAACTCTAATTAATCTAATTGTAACGATGATGAATTAGTGAGGGTTATTTGGACCTCGAGAGCTGAAGAGAAACAGGAGAGGAAAAACGCGATAAATAGAGTCGTTATGAAGAAATTAGACATGGAATTAATTTCTTAATTTGTGAATCTAATTTGTGGGGAGCTAAAGTTTTAGAATACACAAGAAATAGAAGAGAGATTATTTGATAGCTTTTGTGAGCTCGTTGGTGTTTGTTGGCTTAGAAGCAAAAATAAGGGGAGAGAGAGAGGGAGAGAAATTTATTTAGCAAGTACATATGTATCACTAGAGTATGTGTGCCTGGATCTTTTTTCAGTTTTTATATAAATTTGACTTCCTTAATTATAATATTATTTTTATGTAACATCACTTTTTCTGCTTTTGGTTTCCACTGGTTTATATTTTTTTAAGAAAAAATAATAATGTGCATTACATTAGTATAAGTTAGATAAGAATCTTATAATGATAACATTTTTGAAATTATTATTTTTTATTTGGATAATATTTTGAAAATGGATTAGAAGTTCTATATTGGTAGTCATTGCGTACAAAAATTTAGTAATTGTTAAGAATTCTTAATTGTGGAAACATATATCAATAATTTAACAAGATACGAGTCCAAAAACGAATTAGGGAACATATCTTTGTTAAAATATAAAACAAAGGGCAATTTTTATATTAAGAAGAAGAAGTAAGGCTTTATTTTCTCGTTTGCATCTTTATACCAACACACAACAATTTTAATATCGTAGAACTATTACTATAACATGTACAGAAAATATAAAATAAAATATAGAGTAACCGTATATCTCCCTTTTTTTATAGAATCATGACAAGTGCCTCATTATTTTAATCGACATATTTTTTTTTCTATTTAGTTTTACGCAATAGATTCGTTTAGCGTAAGTTTAGCCAAATCAAAACTCGTAAGCTCTTTTATGCAATAGGATTTTAATCTTATAACCAACTAATTATCCTCGCAAGTTTTACAAGTAAATAGAAATTGGGGCTATATTGGTGCGATCAGTCTATATTTTTCGAGTCAGATTTTGAGGATACGTTTCAGCAGTTGAGAGATTAAGCATATTTTATTTTATTTTTTTAAAATTATTTGTTGGACGAAAATGATAGAAACGAAACGGTATTTTGAAATTTTAATTATAAATTTTTAGATCGCGGAAAGAGAGAGGAGAAAATCACTAATCACCAAAATGAACCGGTTTGCTGAGAGGGTCATAACATTTCCATAATTTTAAAAATCTACCAATTGTTCGATATTTTAGTGTAAAAATAAATTTTATATGATTTTAGCACCACCCATAATAATTTTGTAGTCTTCTAAAATAATTTATATAGCATTTAGCAGCCCTATTTTTAATTTCTGATGCTGTCCCTTATTGTAACCTCAGGCGATTGTAGTTTGAAATTCTAATTTAAAATTTTAAGATGGGTAAAGATTTTTCCTCAGTACAAGAAAAAATATTTTTTTTCCTCCGAAAAAATTGTAAACAAATAAATCTTTAATTTGAAAGTACCAAAACTATTAAGGGTCTGTTTGATAAGGTGTTGTGTTTTTAGTTTTAAAAGCTAGTATTTAAGATTTTTTGATGGTTGAGTTTTATGTAAGCAAAAACTTGTTTTGTATTAGATTTTATAAAAGAAATGTTAGAAATATATTTTTGGGAATTGTGCTTTTATAGCTATTTTATTAAATAAATTAGTATATTAAATAATATAAAAGAAGATAAATAATAATTTTTATTGATGTATTGTTGCAAAACTACAATAGGTTCCTTATCTACATAACCCAAACACATAAAGATTGAATCATAATAAAATCAAATCATAATTTAAATTAATTACAACTTTACCCTTCTTTTATTCTCATAATTAATATTAATTGCATAACTTAATCCTTCGTACTCCCATTAGCATATATTATCTTCAACATTCTTCATCAAGATGAGTATACAGTGACTTTGAAATGTCATTTTGCGAATAATACGATAACAACCACGAATTGCAGATTTGGTAATTTTCTTAGGTGAAAACAATATCTTGTGTTAATAGATAAAAGAAAAGAAGAAGAAAGAGGAGGAGAAAATAAATAGGGTAGTAGTAAAAGAGGAGCACGAGGAGAATATATAAAATTAATCGCTTAAATTTTTGAAATTCTATAATAATGAAAAAAAAGAAAGTGGCCTTGAATTTAGGATTTTCTCCTTTATTTTTGGCTAAATTCGGATTTCGTCTATCAATCGTTAAATTGTAGTTTCACCTTCAAATTAAATATTAAAATAATTTGATAAAAAAATATATAAATAAATTAAATCAATCTAGACTCTATGATATTTTAGAGGTGATAGTTTGGAATATAATGGCTACAATATCATCTGAATGACAAATAATTATTCTTTTATGTGGAAACTATGAAAAATAAATAAATAAATAAATATGATGGGTCGCCAATTGCAATCAGTTCACATGGCAGTACTTGTAATTGGCGACCGATAGACGGTAGTTTCATATTTTCGTGCCATTAGAATCTTAGTCTTAGATATCATGTTAAATGTTATAAAGAGAGAAGAAAGAAATAAGGACAAATAGAGGGAGGTTTTAAGTGGTTGTTGTTGTTGTTATTATTTCTTATTATGTGAAAGCTAAAGAGAAAAATAGATAGGTTTGGTCGTCTATTGAAACCAATCCAAGTGGCAGTTTTTGTAATCGGCGGCTGATAGGCAGTAGTTTTAGGTCCTCAGGCCAAAAAAATCTTAAGATTTGATATCATATTAAATAATATAAAAAAAGGGAAAGAATAATTTTATTGATATATTATTGCACAATTACAATGAAATGCTTTTATATGTAATCCAAAGGCATAAAAATGTAAAATATAATCAAATTATAATCAAATTAATTACATTTTTGCCCTTTTCTTATTCTTATGATTAATAATAATTACATAATTTAATCATTTATACTTACATTAGTATATATTATATTTAATATAGTAAGATAATTTACATTGGATGGCTAAAGGGATTAGTAAATACGAGGATAATAATATAATATTAGTAAACTAACAATATTTTAAAAACAAATTAATATTATATACGTGACATGATCGGCAAAAGAGATAGTGACATTAGAGAAACTAAAGATTCCGGTCCGAAATGGTGTGCTAAGAATTGAGAAAAGTAGAAAAATGAGCTTTCAAATAGGTTAATATATATATATATCACAAATATTAGTACTATCATTGTCTATCATTTCACAAATAATTAAAATTAATTAGATAATATATTTTTTTAAGAAATTTTAAAATATAATATTTAAGTATTTAAATATAATAAAAATATTAAATTTATTTTCATATTATATTCAAAAATATAAATTTAATATTTTATTATATCTAAATATTAAATTATTATATTTTAAAATTTTTAAAAAAATATAATATTTAATTATTTATGGACGAAATTAATATATTTTGGGAGAAAGTATATGTATGGCGCAGAAGCTTGGACTTTAAGTAAGAAAAGCATCTGCCGGATCATAATAAAAATAATAAAAAAAAAAGTTCTAACCATTTTCTATTAATTATAACCCCATCTATGTCTTAATGTTACTAGCTGAACAATTCTACAAGTTCACAGCTCTGTATAGTGTCTCTCTCTCTCTCTCTGTATATCTCTCTATCTATGCCATGAATGCAAGAATGTGTCACTGCTTGAATCCTGTTGTTGAACGGGAGAGAAAATCTCCATATCCGCAGCAGAAATCTCGGCCCGATCTGTGTGTGAGAGAGAGAGAGAGATGGCGCTGTCCGGAATGAGGGGTCTCTCCGTCTTCATCAGCGACATCCGCAACTGTCCCAACAAGGACCAAGAGCGGACACGTGTCGACAAGGAGCTCGGCCACATCCGAACCCGCTTCAAAAATGAAAAGGTTTGCTTTTGTTTTTGTTTATTTGAGGATTTGATCTGATGAATTTGTTAGCTGTAGATGAAGATCAACTAAGACTCAGTTCGGGTAAATCTTAAAGCACCTGTTTTCTAAATGCTCGAAATGGTGCTTTCAAAAATTGCTTCTGCTTTTTTTTTTTTTTTATTATCCAAATAACCTCAATTGTATTTAATATATTCCCAATACATACTAAGGACCAACGTACCAAATACCACACTACTTATTAAAGCAAATTTTAGAATTTGGTTACCAAATACTAGAATTATATATGCTTTTAAAATCTGTTTTAGAAAGCAACTTTAAGAAGGGGATTCTGAAAGCAGCATTCCAAACTAGGTCTAAATACCAATTGTTTTTCCACTTATTTTTTAGGGATTTTACTGATTTCTTCTTATGGGTGCTTTTAGCCATCTCAGCTTTGAAGATTAGGTTTTGTATTCTGAATTGCATTTGAACTTGTGCATTCCCATTGGATATGGTATTTTTGACTGCTTTTTCAATCTCTATACCTCAAACTTTATAATATAGACTGAGATATGGAGCATTCTCATAACATGCCCCTTGCACTGCAAAATTAGAACTGGGGATGAACGATTCCATCCATGAAGAGAAAGGCAGGTGTAATGATTTTAATTCCATAGGATCTATGAAGTAAAAAAGAGTTCTGAGAAGGGTTCTTTTCCACTTCAAAGCCAGCTATATGGAAAGGAGAACAATCTGCTCTTCAATCTCGAAAATCAAATTCACAGTCTTGAATAATGCTTATAGTGCATTCACCTCGAAACACTTCATATAATAGTATGTGAAAGTTTAGAATTAATTTATTAAAAAGAAATGGTCAGGAAATAGTTGATAGAATTAATATCATGGACAATGAAGTGAACAATAAATTAAAAACTATATGAAAAATGTTGCTTAAAATGACGTAGTGGTAAGGAATAAGGATATGTTGTGGTGGAGCAAAGAGGTGTTGAATGTTGTTATGTCAAAACATGGATGTTTTGAACCTTTGTAGGAGTGTAAGAATCAGAAAAAGATATCAAAATATAACTGTGGTAAGAAGGGAACTAAGAATGTGGTTGGGGATTGCTAATTATTAGCATACACCAATATTTAAGCCAAGTTAGGGACTAAGGAAGAGGACATCTAGCTAACTGAGAGTGAGGAATCCTGCATATTATTTGAATGAGAATGAAGTAGGATCTTATGTTTCTATGCTGGTAATGATGACAAGCATATTTTACCGTGTAGATTTTTGGGCCAATCATTTGACTGGTTCCAATAATATATTCCCACGTTAGAAAATGCCCGAACGAGAGGAGAGAATTCATTACTACCTATATATAGAAATTGAGGAGATATTTGAAGTCACTATACAACTATAGGAGAAGGTGAAAATTGGTTAAGTTTTGAAATAGTAATATTAGATAATTAGTTGTATTTATGCTGATGTGGTAAAATATGGAAATCTGTCTCTTTATTGTAAAGAATAAACTGAAGGTACAGTGAGTAGAAAAAAGCTCCCTTTTAAATCTTATAGATGCTTAGATACCTGGTGATAGGATGTGAACAGATTTGTTTGGTGGGCTTCAAAGAGAGGATATATTGAGATCCTTAAGATGTGCATGGAGGCATCATGACCGAGGTGCTAACTCTTTATTATTAACTGTATTTCTACTGTCTACATTAGGGGCCTGCTTTGACTATTAAACTTTTTCAAACATTTGTGAACGCACGTTGACTATGTATATACAGGAAGGAACACTTTAGAAACATGGCTCTGAAGATGCACATGTTGAATAAATGTCAGAACACCAGTGATGGATTAGTTAGTTTTGAAGAGCAAGAGTTACAAAAGTGCAAATTTTAACTACCTAGGTTCTGTGATTCAGCCGAGAGAGTCAGAGAGTGCAAATGCCAGGGCACCAATGATGGATTAGTTAGAAATTAATAAATTTTATGTTTTAACTACTAGTGGGAATCATGGTTAGCTGTCCTTAGCCTCTGTTTCTTGAGTGGAACAAAGTTAGTTGTTTCATACCCATAATCTGTTCTGCTCTTGTTTCTTTATGTTTATTTGCTTAATTTTCCATCTTCTGATATAATTGGTGCTTCATTGTGTTCTTTTGGTAGCTATTTATTGTCCTCAGTTAAAATTTTTTCTTTTTGCATGTGCCATCTGGATTTGTAATCCCAAATTTTGGCATTTTGATTTGCAATGTTTAACTTTTAGTGTAATTTGACAATTCCTTTTGATTTGGTTCTTTGTTGATTTTTTTTTCTTGTTCTTATGGCAGGGGTTGACGCCTTATGAAAAGAAGAAGTACGTTTGGAAAATGCTTTATATTTATATGCTTGGTTATGATGTAGATTTTGGTCATATGGAAGCTGTTTCTTTAATTTCTGCGCCAAAGTATCCAGAAAAGCAGGTGATGTGTTCTTCAGATATTTCCTTTTTACTTTCCTTTGTGATTTTCTCTCCATTTATTGTGTCTGCATTTGTGTTTGTGTGGATATGACTTTTGTGGTAATAGCATCCGTGTTCGGCTGCAGATTGAGGTTAATAAGATACTCCGATATTGTTCTATTGCCAGAAGAAAAAAAGATGCCATTGTTAACATTGGCTTGATGAATTATGGCCTATTAAGTAATCTATTGATACTTCCCTAGAAATAAATGAGCTCATATGCCTGTCATGCAGAGCAGCAGAAGCATTACATAAGTTAAAAAGACTAACTTTTGTCGCAATTCACCTGATTACATGGTACACTGTGATTGGGGATAGAAGTTGCTGTGTAGCATCTGCTCTACTTGCAAACTTTCTCAAAATTATCTTGAAGTGTTGAAACTATTTATCCTTTGGTTTTCCTTTTCCTCCACTACATTACTGCCGGCATTTATAAATACTTAAATGAAAGCTGCAAATTTTATATATAGATAAGAGTTTATTTATTTCATAGAGTTACAATAAAGGTTAATTGGTAATGAATTATTCTTTTTAAAATTTAATATTTTTAATGTTAGTATGATTAATTCATGTCATTAACAGAATTATTTAACTTGTGGTGTTGAAAAATTAGGTATAACATGCTAGATACTTATGCTCTGATGCTTTTGAAATTACTTGTTTTGAATGGCATTAGTTTCTTAGGCAAGGATTATGTTTTTTCAATAGCAAATGTATTATTTTGCCTATCTACTTTTCTCTCGTTATATTCTTTGGAGAGATTATCTTAATGAATCTGTGAATATGCCGCCTTCTACAAAGTATTCCTTGAATATGTCTATGCTTCCAAACTGATGTGCGTCCTACATTTAGACTGTTACTCAAGATGTGTGCACAGAATGTGTTTTGGGGCCTTCAAGTAGTACATGCCTTAAACAAAGGAGTGAGGTTCATACTTTTAACTCTCTACTATGATAAGTGACTGGATAATTTTTTAGTGTAAACCCAATTCATCTGACAAAAATACTTGTTCTGGTTCCGTTTCAATTAAGTGAACATACGGTATCTATTGAATTACAAAGTCATCCCTTTAGATACCTCTCAAGTAGTTCACTCACGGTTAAACTTGAATTCTGTGCTTATGCATTCCAGCTGATTTACCACATACTAGAACTACAAAGATTCCTAGATACGATATTTATTTTTCACGTTGAAATAGAGTTGTTTTAACACTTGGCACTGAGTTCACTAATGGTAAGAGAGGTGAACTGGATATTTCATTTGGCTAAAGTTTCCTGTAACTAATTGAGTAAATAGTTTTACAAATGCCTAATTGTTCTTGCATTTAACTTGATTCCATGAAGACAGTGTGTTCTTAAATACACATACTTTTGCAATTGGTCATTCAATAAGTTGCTCTTGTTAGGAAATGATTTTTCTGCACCAATGCTCTGCTTCAAAAGTGTAAATAAATTTTTTACTGAAACGACACACCTTAAGACAGACTTGTAGGGGTTGGAATTAGACATTGCCGTTTGAGAATAATTTAAACCTCTTGCAAATAAGAATTTGCCTGGTGCTCTATTTGAGCGACGCAGATGCGGGGTGATGTTTCTTTCTTTTATTCTATTAAAAATTTATGATTCCATTTGTTTAATGTTTTTTTTTGGTGCATCATGTGGTTAGTTTTTAACTTTCATGATTTTATTGACTGCAGGTCGGATATATAGTGACATCATGTTTGCTTAATGAGAATCATGATTTTTTGAGATTGGCAATTAATACTGTCCGCAATGATATTATTGGTCGGAATGAAACCTTTCAGTGCCTTGCGTTGACTTTGGTATGGTTACTTAATCCCATATGTTCTTCTTTCGCAATATTTTCAAAGCCTTAGCACGTGCTGCTTCTAAGTTTGTTTTTCCCCCTTTCATGATTCAAGAAATGTTAGGATAACAAATTTACTCTGTAATTTTTAAGAAAAGAAATAAGAAATAATACTAAATGGAATAATTATATGATTACATCTTGATGGGATTGCTGATTATTTAGAATAATTTTGACCCAATTCAATATGTGTCACAGAATAGTTTGCAATGGATCTTGAGATACCTAGTTGTGTGACTTGACCTGCTTTTCCTCCCAATATTTGTTCAGGTAGGGAACATTGGTGGAAGAGACTTTGCTGAATCATTAGCACCCGATGTTCAGAAGTTACTTGTAAGAAGCAAACATCTCTGCACTTATAATGATGTTTAGCTACTGAGGTTTTATGATATATTTTCCTTTTCAGATATCCAGTAGTTGCAGACCACTTGTGAGAAAGAAGGCTGCTTTGTGTCTTCTACGCCTCTTCAGAAAAAATCCTGATGTTGTCAATGTCGATGGATGGTAAGCTCGTGGATTGTAATTTTAGATAAAATTGTCCATGTTAGCTTATTCTTTCATTTCATATTCAGGTCAGATAGGATGGCACAGTTGTTAGATGAACGTGACCTGGGTGTTTTGACATCTGCTATGAGCCTCCTTGTTGCTTTAGTGGCCAATAACCATGAAGCTTATTGGAGTTGTCTTCCAAAGTGCGTTAAGGCATTGGAAAGGCTTGCTAGAAACCAAGATGTTCCCCAAGAATACACTTATTATGGTATTCCATCTCCATGGCTTCAGGTTTGTACTAAGTTTTTGAAACTCTTTCTATCTAAATAACTGTGCATAATTGGCCAGTTCAAGCATTTTTTTTTTCTTTTTAATTTGCTGGACATCAAAACTTGGTGCTTGGTCATATAATTGTGTTTGAAGGATGTGGTACTTTAATAACGTATTGACTGTTTTCTGTATTTTCTTATGTGGAATTTTGAAATTGTAGTATATTGAATGAAGGATGTTTTTTTTAGTATTTTTGACCCGTAGAATATTTACTTGTTGATCTACCAAAACATGGTACTCTTACCACCTAGTAATTTTTATTGGGGGGAGGAGAAGGAGGCGTGGATTGGAGGCTCGAATCCTATTGCAATTGTAACACACCTCTACTGTTTATAGACTTTCCTGTTTCGAGTTATAAGATCAGTGAGAGTGTTAATTGATGGTGTTCCTATGCTTAACGATCATAAAAGATATCCAGGAAAATGGTCTCTTAAACAGCTAAAACTTCATTCCCTATCTTCTACGGTAAATAAATTAGCCAAAAGCTGATGCTCTCTGAAAGTGGAACTTTTAGTAACTAATAATGCATCATTAACAAACTTATATTGTCCTTACTAGTATTTGGTCAAGTGCAGGTTAAGACAATGAGGGCTCTACAATATTTTCCGACTATCGAAGATCCGAATATCAGAAGATCATTGTTTGAGGTTTGTCATCTGTTGTTATTATTATTATGCTTTATTTGGCTATCAGGGTTTCTTGCCTCTCAACGCTACTATTTTGGTGTTTTCAGGTTCTGCAAAGGATACTTATGGGAACTGATGTTGTGAAAAATGTAAACAAAAACAATGCATCACATGCTGTTCTATTTGAAGCCCTTGCTCTGGTAAGTTTCATTTGGGATCTTAATTTAAGATTGTAGACATGTAAAAGCTGCAATATTTTATGTATTATTCTGTTCTACTTTACATGGTTCATATGCATCTATGTCATGCAAATATTAGGCATTTTTTAATTGTAGGTAATTGTACATGTTCATGGACAGCAGTAGACTCCCAGAAAGAACCATCCGTTTCCTTATAGCCTAATGGCTTATTTTTTTCAGTAACACAAACTTGATGAAGATTCAAGGAGGCATAGGAGAGCACTTTCTTCCATTGTCGTTTTAATTAGTAAATAGGAGACCTCTTACCCATTTTGTGTTTTACTTTCTACTCTGATTTGAATGGGCAAGTGCAAGACACCTATCCACGACAACTGATTGTTAGACTTTTAGTTCCCTAGACAAGAAATTATATGGAGTGGTATGAAAGAAGAAATTTTGGTTCTCTTTATGCACATACCCTACGAGTTCCACTTAAAATTTGTGGACCGATGAATGTCTCATCCATGCTAGACATCAAGTCTCATCTGAAATTTGAAGATTCTGACTGAGGCCTTGACGAGGAGAGAATTGGACTCAACAGTAGGATTTGTGATGTTGTCAACCAGAGCTCTTTTCCTTGCTTTCTCAAAAGATGCAGGATATCGATGCTCCAAGCCACAAATTCGTGAAATGTGCAAATCACTTCCTTAATTCTTTCTAGGTTGGAACTTTTCTATACAAAAATAAAAACTTCTTGTTAGGTTGGATTTGGATAAAGATTTCTCTTGAACTGTAGATGATATTAATCTAGAATCTAGATAAAGGACGCTCGATAATGTTTCACCCTCACAAGATTGTTGAACAATAAATAAAATGTACAAATGTGCTAAAGATTGTTCACCAATTTTCTTGCCTCCAAAATTCTAAAAAGAAAAGGGGATGTAGAGAAGTGGGACCTAAATTTTTTGCAGTTGCTTTACTCCCTAAATATTGTTGGAGCATATAGTTTCCTAAAATGGAGGTTATCTAACACTACATAATAAAATTTTGACTTGGCTTTTCCATAGTGCTCAGTGACACCCCAGGTAGGGGTTTAATTGGTTGTAGAATGTACATCCCCATTATGTGAGCAAACTAAATGTTTTAACTTGCTAAGGTTTTGGATGGTTTTCTAACATTTATTATAATTAATTGCGTCACTTCAGGTCATGCATCTCGATGCTGAGAAAGAAATGATGTCTCAGTGTGTTGCTTTGCTTGGGAAATTTATTGCTGTTCGTGAGCCAAATATTCGATACCTTGGTTTGGTAAGTTGTGAGATCACAATTGAACTATATGCTTTGCCTTTGAGTGATCATATTTTTGTTAAGGTGGAGAGTTTATATGTTAGGATATGAAAGGTTTATTTCACTCTGATGCAGGAGAATATGACACGTATGTTGATGGTCACAGACGTTCAGGACATCATCAAAAGACATCAAGCTCAAATTATCACCTCACTAAAAGATCCGGATATCAGGTTAAATAAAGTGTTCCATATTTTCTGAAAGTAACCTTTATTCCGATTGGTTGGTGAGCAATGTAAAAATTCTTTTATCTCCAAAGGCATTAAAGTTGTTTTCAGAACTGTACTACTGATGTATTTTGTCATGTACTTTGTATGAAGTTCTCCAGAATAATTCTTACCTGTTGAATTCACTTTTCTCTGCTAAAAATTGTTTATCCTCTCATCCCAATCAGTATCCGAAGACGTGCTTTGGATTTGTTGTATGGCATGTGTGATATTTCAAATGCAAAGGATATAGTTGAAGAATTGTTACAGGTACACCTCACCTTTTGCTGGAAGTTGTTTTCTTCTATTTTTTATGTAGCACCGCATGAAAGTTTACTGAGACGTGCCTGTTTTCAGTATCTCAGTACAGCAGATTTTGCTATGCGTGAAGAATTATCACTGAAAGCCGCCATACTTGCAGAGAAATTCGCCCCGGACTTATCTTGGTAAGCATTTTATCTCTGAAGGGAGCGGGAGAGGTGGTTGAATCTTTTCATCTGCATATGTTTACCGTTACTGGGTAAAGAATAATATTAATTGACTTTAACTGTATCCATCACAACATTTTTGTTTCATAAATTTTTAAATCAATAAAAATT
>MKEJ01074568.1:0-24203 GCA_001753735.1 Embelia ribes | reverse complement strand
AAGAAAAAAAAAGAATTGAACAGATAATGATCTTGTTTCTTTCCATTTTAATCTTCTAATTAACAATAAACTGCACTCTCGATACACGAACTCATACGCCACTGCTGTTGTAGATGCATCACCATCGCGATTGCGGGTTTGTTTTTCTGGTAAGAAATATAGTGCCATGGATGACGAGACGCTACTCGGATTAAGAATAGAAACATTGCACCGTATTCAAAATGGTGCAATTAGTAAAAAATGAAGTATGATGGCTTGAGATTTTTGTTACATATAAAGAACAAAAATACTAAAAATATATTTCTGTCGGTTTTTCTTATTAACCCAAGTGCAGGTAAATTTTAGTGGAAAGAAATGAAGCAAAAAAAAGAAAGAAAGCCTATCATACGAAGGCCCAGTTAAGCCCATACCGTTCAGGCAAATTAGAAGGTGAAGTCCTTAAATGCAGGCCCAAACATTTTCTAACGGCTTAATTCAGTACCAGCTCATAGGTTTGTCCCTTTAAAATTTTATCTGGAAATAGGGATAAGGTTGCGAGCATCAAATTCTTTCTAATTCCGTAATGCAACAACTTTATGCACTGGACTGTATATATATAATATATATTTTATATTAAAAGCAAATGCATTTTAAGGCTGTTATTTGTTAAGCCCATGCCATTTTTCTTTAACCCAATTTTGCCGTTTTCAGTTTGTGTCTCCGTTGGAGCAGTTTAGGAGCAATTTTGTCCTTTCAACCCACGCTGTAACTATCCCAACTTCTTACTCCTCTTAGCAATTATTAAAATAGATAATCGTCTTTATAGTACATTTATTTTTAGTCCAATTTATCTAATTTCAAGGAGAATCATATATATTTATTCGATTATTTACAACGTGGTTACCCACATTTTTTCCCAAGTTTCCCTCCCGGGGTATTAAATTTAAAAACCGTAATAGGGGAAAGCAAAAATGTGGGTACCCAATTCGAATTTCAGGTACCTTACCCGAAATTTGGGTTCGGGTTTATACATTTCAAAGAAATCGTGTAGTTCAAAAATTTTGTTAATTCGGATCCGGGTTTAGATTTTTTATATTATGAAACGAATAATTGAACGACGTCGTTATATATATGTATATATATTATAAGAAAACAAGGCCGTATAATGTATATAATTCGGGTTCGATTTAGGTAATTCGGATGATTCGGATTCGGATTTTAGTCTAAATCGAATTCGGTTCGAATTCAAATTTATTATAAATAATTTGAGATTGGGTAATTCAATATTATTTTCGGGTAATGCGGGTTTGTGAATTCAATATTATTTTCGGATAATTCGGATTTGGAATCCGTACGGGTAACCCTAGTTGCACCATGTCACCTTTATTTTGTGGTCCTTGAGGTTTTGAAGGACTCCTTAAATTTAACTATATATGACAAAGAGCAAAGGACAAACATAAATAGGAGAACAATTTCCAAACAAAACAAGGAACTAAAAAGAAAATGAAAACGAAAAAGGAGAGCAAATTAAGGGTAAATTTCACTTTGTCCCTTATTTATGATTATGTTTCACTTGAACCTCCAGATGTTAAATACACTTAACCTAACCTCTGTTTTGACATAGAGAAATAAAGAGAAAGAGAGAGAGAGAAGACCACCGTCAATACCGGTCCAGTCCAACCAGATCAGCTCTGGCCGAGAGCGGCTTGGGTTGGACTGGGCCTCCCTTACCACTTCGCCCATTCTCCAACCAGTCCAGACCCGATCCAATAGACTAAGCTTCGGTGAAGACGAGTGTCGAACCAGGGGTTGCGAGCTAATAGTAACTAAAGAAAAGAAAAAAGAAAAGAAAGGAAAAAGAATATTAACAAATACAATGGTAATCAAAAGAAATCAAAACATTGCTACACCATCCTTGCCAACATACATCCATAATTATAAACGAACTTGATTACATATAGTTCAGTCCGATTGCTACAACAGTACACATCTTGAATATATACATAAGTAGTTAAAAGAAATCCTGCGCATATACATACGCGAATCAAGCTAAGTGCCTATAACCAACCTAAAAGAAAGTTGTACATATATGAGGTTCGAATACATATACAATATACCCTAGCAATGACCTCTACAAACTATAACAAAAAAAACACTATCGCTTCCTTGATAGTCTAAGCTTGTCTGCTATGATCTTCAGTCCTTATTCATTTATATATGAATTGTACAAGAAAGAAATAACAATACGATCAGATTTCTAGTAAAACTCTAAATATGAGTTTAAGTGTTCCATGATATGTATGCATATGCAATGCTATGACATATGCCACTTGAATGCTCCAACAAGTTCCAAAACTCCTTTTTCATAAACCATTTTCTAAAACCAAATGCATTTCCAAAACTTCACATTTTCCATATCTCCACATTTCCACATTTCCACATTTTCCACATTTTCCACATTTCTTAGAATTTCCACATTTCTCATTCTTAGTAATCAAATGGCTCATTCCAAGCCCTTATTCAAATTTCTCATTTTCCAAACCCATTTGCTCATTTCAAGCCCAAAGAAATTTATCATGCAAATCCAATCAAGACTCGACGAAAATTGGGGTTAGTATCTTTGATTCAGCACCCCGCCAGGACTACTCACGCCCTATATACTATATGAAATAGCACGAGCGGCATAAACCTCGATTCATAGGCCTGACTTGGAGATGTCAGGTTGCTTATAAAATTTCTTATTTTAGTTTGGTAAAATTTGACCTAGCCCCAAAAAGAAATAAAAAAGACTCAATTCGGTTCATGAAATACCCATACCTTTCCTGTCCCAAAAATTTCCACATTTTCATTCCGAAGACAATACCTCATGTATAATATTCATATATGTATCAAATGCTCGAATAATTTCAATATGCGCATGATAACATGAAAATTTCAAAATCAATCAATATATGAAATGAAATATAACAAATGCTCAAATATTGGCCTTTCTCTTTAAAATCCGATAAATGCTCATAAGAATTTACATAAATAGAATTCCTCCATTGCATATATTAAACCTCTATAATAATAACTTATATATTCATTTCAACACATAATTCCAAAATTTCATAATTTATAAAACGATATACATAAGCACGTAACACAAACTCTCACATTCATATTAGTAATATGAATATGTCGTACCTGAATAACCGATAAATGAAGTCCCGAAGACTTCCCGAGAAAACCACCAATTTCACCCCAAATGGATCCTCCGATTCGATCCATGTATGCTACTCAGATTGGTATGAACCTAGCCAAGAAAACAATCCTAAAGTAGTAAGGAACAATAATTACAAACTTAATTCAATGTGCAATCATGGCACGGAACCCAAGGAATATCAAACGAGAATGATGAAAGATGAGACTTACCTCAAGATTCGTGCCCTTTAAATAAATGATATAAACCCCAAAGTTTGAAAAAAATCACACACACACTCTCTCTCCTATTTCATATTTGAAAAAGAAAAATGATTAGGGAAAGTGTAAGACAACACATTTTAATTCCATAAATTGATCAGTTGGATTGATTCAACTGCACTTGGATCAATCAGTCTGTCAATTTGGATCGATCCAACAACTACTTGGATCAATCGGAATCACTGGAATTTTGAGTGCTTACACCTTGGGCCAAAAATTTTCAAAAATACTTGTAATCCCTCATAGATACTAATAGAAGTGTCTAGCAACTTTCGGCATAGCATTTGAATGCTCGACACTTGTTTATGCTACAAAATGCGACTATCGACAAACTCCGACACACAATATCAGCTCCGCCTCATTCTGCACCCCGAAACCAATCTTCCACATACATCAATATCCAAAATAATATTACATCACATCAACAAATACACAATGGTAATTCCTAATGCATATAACATCATAAATAAATGAAGATTTTATTCGGAATTTTCGGGACATTACACCAGGCTAGTCACATTTCTGCAGGGCTAGTGCCGATCCGGTTAACTCTAGCCTGATTTGGCCTTCCCTTCTCTTTCTGGCTAAGACTTCTTCTTTGTCGTCTCCACCTTCGACCCTAAGTCACCACTGATTGGCAACCTTAGATGCCGCCAATAGTGCAGCTTCTTGCTGCCACCTCTCATCGACGTCTATGGATGCTACTGTGCTGTTGACAAATGATAAGGGAGTGGAATATGAGACTGTTTTGTTTTAAGCCAAACCTCATCACCTCTTTTTTTTTCTCGAATTATTTTTGATTGGCTGGTTTTAGTAGACCAACATGTTGCTTCGCCCGACTGAGTTTTTATCTATTTGTATCTATATCATACTGAAATGTGAATTGATAGTTGTAGCATATCTGGTGGAATCCACATTCATTCTATTGGCCAGGGTAGATAGTTTAGTGTCTGAAATTATTATCATTCTATGTTATTACAATTAGGAGTTTCACAAACCTAACTTTTGAAAATCAGAAATTTTTTTGTACTGCACTTTATGTTTTCTCTTCTCAATACCATGGTGGTAGAATTTGTTCGTTGACCCTGACTACGAGTAATTAGATTTGGATGTCGAGTAATGGATGCTTGATATCATAGACTATCAATCTATCTGGTGAATTTTAAGACCATTGGAAGTAGATGCAAAAATTCTTCTCTGGTAATAGAATTTGTGCTTAAGCTCTATTTATGTTGCGACATGATTGGTTCAACCTATTACATATATATATTTTTTTATTTATAGCCTGATATAGTATATTAATTGCCTATTTATTTTGTATCAGACTAGTTTATATTTTACTTTATATTTCAAGTCTAGCTTTGTATATTCATTGACTGTGTAACTTCTTCATGAGCGAGTTATAATGTTGGTCGGACAGAAATCACCCTCTACTTCATTGTTATTTTTTTGGGGATTAATAAAATTGAAACTTTAAAAAAAAAAAAGTTTCATTTAGGATTTGTTTCTCTTTAGTCTCCCTCATTTCACATTATTTACCTAAAATTGTCCTTCCATCAACTTGGAAAAGTATCTAAAATACCATTTTATCACCTACACGCATGAGATCACTTGAAGATTTCTACAAGTTAAAAAAGGAATCACTTAAAAAAAAAAATTACACAGGAAAATTGTTTTAGTTGCTTTACTTTATGTGAAATAAGATGTTAAATAATTTCAAAAGGTTCACATTTTTATAATTTTTTTAAAAATCATTCAAAATAGCTCAAATGTTTATCAACTAGCTGTAAACGAAGGTAAGAATATTATATATTTTTATACATATATGAACAATTCAGTGCATAAAACTCTCGTATTACAAGGTTTGTAGAGGATATGATATACGCATACCTTACCTCTGTTTTCAAATATATTGTTTTTAAGGTACGAATTTGCGACTTTCAAATTACAATGAAGGCATTCATGGCACTAACCCATGAAATATTCAAGCTAAGATTTTAAGCGCTGTCAATATTAATTTTATGAGAGATTAAATATGAAGTAATTATGATGTTTAGATGTCATGTAAATAACAGGTTAGCATCTATTAAGAATATTATATATTGAAAGAACAAAAAAACTATGTCTAACAGAGTTTCCACGAGGAAGAAATGAAAAAACTTAAATAGATTATAGAACGGAAATGAAAGAAGGATTTTAATGGATATGTAAGCTTAAGGGTTCAAGTCCCATTGTTGAGGGTTAAAGTAAAAACCATTTTTAGATATATTTTCTAAGTTATCGAAGGGTTAATTTAGGTATTTAAGATAAAAGTAATGGAATAATGTAGTTTTCTCAATGAATAGCAAAGGCATATTGCTGATTAAACCTGGAAAATAAATGGTTTTAGTAACAGAGGTCTTGAAAGAGTGATGATGCAAAATGAAAAAGATTACCAATCAAATTTTCATTTACTGTAAAATGTTGTATGTTGCAGTTCTCGATGTTTGGTTCTCTAACAAATGTCGGTGCACTGGTGGGCGAAATATCCAACAGGCAAATTGCCGATTATGACGGGCAAAAGGGGGTATTAATTAGATTTAAAATTTTCGTAGGGCAGTGCTCAAGCTTTATTTTTCCTTCTTATTTGGTATTTTGGAGGATGAACTTCATATGGTGTTCTTGCATTGCAGGCTTTACTAATTACTTTGATTCCCAACGTAATTGGGTGGCTTGTGATTTCATTTGCCACGGTTAGTATGGTTTGTTTCGTTTCAGCTTTTACAAAAAACAACATTCTCTCGTACTAAAAACAAATTTGAATACATTCAGTTTAAAGCTTTTAGTCTTTTTTTATTAAGAAATAATAATTTGAAAGCTGAGCAGTTAGAGTAGACAAATAAAGTCTAGCTTCCAAGCAAAAATACAGAAAGCCTGAACTTTAAAGTTGCAAACCAAGAAGCCGTTTATGACTTGTGATCGTTGTCACTTTTTTATAGAGCTTTATTTACATATGTGGCTTTTGAAAAGCAGGATTCATCATCTCTATACATGGGAAGGATTTGGTGTTGGCGTAGTTTCTTACACAGTAAGGTTAAACCATTCTGTTTCGTCCATTCACTTTTTCTGGAATGACTGTGAAAACTAAGAATCGATTTTTGTTTTGTTGGTGGTTCAAAGGCTCCCATGTAAATAGCTGAGATAACACCCGAAAGCAGGAGAGGGAATCTAGGTGTAATCAATATGGTTGGTTTGGTCTTGGTTTTAGTTTCGCTTGTTCTCCAATGATGTCGTGAAATCAAAACCGAAACCTAAGTTTGATTTATTTCCGGTCGCAGCTTTCAGTTGCCACTGGAATAATGCTGGTTTATTTGTTGGGACTTTTTCAACATTGGAGGGTCCTTGCTATTATTGGAGAGTAACTACCTCAAAACTCTTTATCTTTTCGTCAGCTGTCAAATGCCGTTGATTGATTACATTATAGTCGAACAACTCAAACTTTTATCTCATCTCGTAAGTTTCTAGCCTTACGATTGTGCGGATTGTAAATATACGACAACATTGTGCATCCCCTTTTAGGCCTCAAAATGATGTCCTTCCATCAATGTCTTGGTGGCTTTACATTTCTTTGCAGTTTGATCAATCTGAGCTTAATTTCAAAACAATATCGAATTGGTCCGGTCGTATGATTCACAGATAGTATATTTCTTTCTATATTGAGGACAAGAAATTAAATTGATAAAAACGTTTCTTTTTCTGTGTGTGTCAATCACAGGAGTCTTGCCGTGTGCCATTTTGATTCCTGGTCTGTTTTTTATTCCGGAATCTCCCTGGTCGCTGGTAAGTTCTTGGACTTAATATCATATTCTAATTCTCTCTATTTTTTATGCCGAATATTTACTGTACTTCTCCTAATTCTGACTAGGCTCAAATGGGAATGAACAAGGATTCCAAGGCGTCCCTGCCAGCATTATGAGGATTGGATGTAGATATTTCTTCGGAATTGAATGACATCAAAGTACTAATTGTGTAGAATAAACCTTTTACCATTATTTGCAGATGGTAAAGAATTATGCCCTCTTTATTTCCATCTTATTCATTGCCCTGTGATTTTAGCTTGCTTTTGCATGTGTCTATGCAGCAAGCTGTTGGAAATTCGGGTAAAAGAGCTACCATTCGGTTTGCAGATCTGAAGCAGAAATGCTACTGGTTCCCTTTAATGGTACGATTATTGGCTAATGTTGTTTTTCTAGATTACCATTTTTAGCATGGAAACTTGATCCCATTTTTCTGTTTTCTTCGTTGATAATTGTTGTTTTGTAGATTGGAATTGGGTTACTCGTGCTCCAGCAACTCGTTGGTATTAACGGTGTTCTATTCTACTCCTCTTAACATTTTCCAAGCTGCTGGTTAGTTGAACTTCATTTTAAGTTTCTAACGTAGGTTCGCCATGCTCCCTTGTCATATCTAGGATAATCATATATATATATATATATTTAATCATATTGTACTTGTCCTATGTGGAGATAATGAACCTATATGATTGCTCGGTCATTTCATGTTTTTAACAGGAGTTTCAGCTGGCAATGCCGCAACATTCGGGCTTGGAGTTCTCATGGTGACTTCTAGATCGGTTGCTTTGTTACATTTATGATCTTGAAATCTCTTTACTTATCACTGCCTATCTCCGTATAGGTTGTTGCAACTGCTTTTACGACATCGTTGGTGGAAAAGGCTAGACTCTGGTTTTTCCTTATTGTAAGTTTGTGTTAATTTTACAAGATAATAATTCACAAAGAGCTTGTAATTTAGTATTTCTAACTTTGTGAGACACATGAAAACATAAAATTATTGGGAGGAAATGTTTTAGGACGAGATTTACTGCTCTTGCTTTTTATGCCTCGTTTGAATTGAACCATACGACTCAAATCAACTTGTATATACGTGAGTTGGGAACCAAATAATTATCAACTACTTGATGCAGGTCTCCTCATCTTGGACGGCGGTTAGTCTCTTTCTTGTAGCGGTGGCATTTTATTTAGAGGCCAGCGGAGCCAATATTCATCCGAGGTTCTCAAATTTCTTTCAAATTGAAACTATATATTCATATGTTTCCCTTACTTTTGTTTAGCAAAAGCAGGAAGTTGTACCAAAAGACTCTCATCTCCCGAAAGTATTGGCTATGCTCTCAGTTGTCGGAGTTGTGGTACACACAGCTAACCCCGGATGTTTATATTTATTTATTTTCAAAAATATCATGTATTATCACCTTAGGTGTCACTCCTTTACATTCTACACGTAAATGTCGGTTTAATTTTATTTTGCCCTCTAATTATTGATGCGCCTGCACCGAGCTTATATCTAATATTTTGCTGCTCGTATCCAGGCTTTGGCGATTGTGTTCTCTTTTTGGAATGGCTCCCATCCCTTGGATTATAATGTCTGAGGTAAGCAATCTTTTTGACTATGCTAGAACATTATAATTTCAATTTTTACAACTGGTTTCTCCGTAAGTCAACTGAAAGTTCAAGTTACACGTTCTACCCCTGCATTAATTGTGTGTTAACCTTTACTTCATAAAAAATTGGGGTTAAAATAGGCAGAACTTCTAATTTTGAAATCTTTCTCGTTCTGTTCCAAAGGTAACTTGAGTAGTTAACTCTAAAAATAACCCATTGTGCGAGTATCCGCCTAAGCTAAGTGTGGACAACCCATGAAAAATAGGTGAAAACCTCTTAAATGTTATTTTTATCTTGTGAGCGTATTTTTGAAATCTATACTTTTTTGTATTCCGAAATAATTATTCCAAACTTCCAAAAAAAAAGAGAATTAGATGTGTTAACGTCACAGGTAAATCAGTTCAATTTTATTCATGGTTTAGATCAACTGTAATGTTAATACTAAGCTCTCTCTTGCAACAGCTTACTCGGTTCGAAATTATTTGTATTAGATTCTTCCAGCAGATATCCAAGGCCTCGGAGGTAGCGTTGCAACATTGTTGAATTGGACAATGTCATGGATGATTATAATGACGGCAAATCTACTTCTCGCATGTAGCGCAGGAGGTTCTCTCTCTTTCTTTCACTACAATAATTTGCACGCGTAATTGCTATACTAATTATCCGATTACCTCTTCCAACTGGGACCTTTACTATACATGCCATAATGAGTGCCTTCACCGTGATGTTTGTGACACTCTTGGTCCCCGAAACCAAAGGAAGAACTCTAGAAGATATCCAATTATCTTTTAGATGAGTAATTATTCATCCCAGCGCTAAATTTTGTTTATTTGGCATTAGCATGTGTATAGGCACGTAGCTACTCGATTAAAGCTAGGGTCTCTCGCGTACTTCCTAATGACTTTAGAACTGGTCTTAGGTTCATAGCTCTAGCATTTACAGAAAGGAACAAATAATTCACGTATTTTTTCACAAGGTCTCTCCATATAAATTCATTTTTTTCCTTTCACCATTCGATTTTATTACAGGTTTGTCGGTTTGCTCCGAGCGTTGCGGGTAACACAGTTATACATTTGTAGGATACTGATTTCATTTTTCCAGTTTTTGAAGGTAGGAGCTTGTAGGTAATATGTTATTTTGTATGAAAAATATGCAAGTGTGAAGTTAATTGAGAAATACTAACATTATATCATAAGGTCCATACAGTTTGGGTCCACTGATTATTAATACATTTTTCAACTGGATGCATACTAATTTTATTAAAAAAAGTAATATTTTTTTTTCCCATATGACAGACATTTAAAAAACAATAGTTTCAAAACATTGGTAGAACTGAGGAATGCATATCTAATTAATTTATAATATTGGTCAAAATTAACTTTTATGCCATTTGAACTATGTTCTACATCAAGATTATTTCTTTTGCTGTTTGAACAAGATAAAAAAAGTAACACAATTTGGTAGACCAAAGAAAAAAGATTTTTAATAAATTGAAAAAGAAAAAGCAGCCACAGCCTAAAAAACAACTTAGAATTAACGAATGTTTACTCCATCTACATAGCATTGACAGGCTTTTGCAACATAAAGAAAGGAAAGAATTTCAATGATCACACTAAAGTCGCCGCTTATCAGAACGTTTCAGCTTGAAAATTGTGACTCGTTTGCCTCTAGAGACTTAATTCGATCTTTATAAATTTCTCAATATAATTTCTTACGAATTCTTGGTATTGCTTATCTAGTAATGGACATAGCTAGGCCGGTCTGCGACATTAAGTCCCCAAGAGAGGATGGGAATGTTGGTGTCCACATCACCTTGGTGCGTGGCGTCCATGAATGAGAACTCGTTTCCATTGGCCGGAGAATAGTATGCATATGTTGGGGAATGTTGATTAGACCATGAGTTGTTTAGGATGTATTGGTGCTCCACCGGAGCCCCGGTCGAGTAGGCATCGGCAGAGGCAGCGGCAGTACTGGCTCTTCTCTCTTCCTTTTTGAATCGTATCCCGCAGGCATTGCAAAGCGACTGAAAATATAATTTAAGAAAAAAAAAATTATTAACCTCCGCCAGATATGCATGACATTAGAAATGATAAAAACATAGAAAGATATGTCAAGATGGCGCATTGAACTAAAAATGTAGCATTTCTTTTAGGAGGTTAGTTTAAATTTATGTGCATAATGATCGAATTTTCCTTGAAGACATACATTTAAATTTTTCAGTAGAAGTGTGCTACAGATATTGATTAAAAAGGACTACACTAATTATACGAAAATGTAGTATTAGTGTAATCCATGTGAAAATTTTTTATATTCATTGAAATGGAAAAGGAAAAAAAAACAAATATTGTAATAGTTTGAAAAATGGCACATTTTGAAATGCACTCATGTAAAAATTTCACTTGAACATGTAGCAACTGACTTTCAAAACTAATACCGAGGCTCGTTTCAGAGGAATTTCTTTCTATTAAGAAAGCTCGCATAAATTAAAAAATAAATCATATAATAATTTTTTTTTTATAATACTAATATTAGTTGTAACTGAATGTGTTACCTTAGGGCCTCTAGGGCCATTCCTCCACAAGGGAGTAGAAGTTGTGTCACAATTGGCACACCGCCGCGCGAGTAGCGAATCCTCACCGCCACCGGAACTGCTCCCACGGCAGTTTTTATTACCCGCTGCTGGCGAATTCGCCTGCTTGGGCTTCAGTAAGTTCCAATTGCAAAAACCGGAGCGCTTCTTATCGCTCACGTGAGTGGAAGGAGTCTGGAGCGAGAGCGTGCAATCGGGGGACGATGAGGGCGATGAGTAGGACGAGTACTCGTCCGCCTCATCGAACGGCTGGTGGTTGTTGGGGCCGGAGAACATCATTGAGAATGAGTTGCTGTCGTACATAGTTGTGTGTATGTGCGAGGATGACGTGGCAGGGGAAATTGGCACGATATTACAGTGAATTTAGGGGTGGAATTGTGTTGAGGGTGAGATGTATGATATGAGGTTTTGGGGGTATTTATAGTGTGCCCCTTGGTAATCTGTCATGCGACCGAGATATTGGCCTCAATATATAATTTTTTAAGTTGAGTTATTTTATTATTTTTGCAGAATAAATTATAAAGTAAATTTGTAGCTGAATTTTTACTATTTTGTATACTTTCTTCGTGCATAAATAGTTGATTATTTTTTATGATTGAAGTCAACTTTAGTTAAATTAAGGAAATGACTCGTGTAGTTTTGCAAGTATTGCAAGGTAGAGATACGGAGTATATAATATGGAATAGGATTTTATACATGCTTTTATGTAGTCGTATTAAACGGGTCGATCAAGCTTGGCGTAGCTCGTTTATTAGTTATAATGGATTGTCCCAGCCTATAGTCCAATTGGCCCATCACTCGGCCAGTTTCAAGAAATGTTTGACCCATGGTCCGCCCATGGCCTATTTTTGATAGGCCGGCCAACCGATGACTTTAAAAAATTTTCAATTAAAAAACAAATAAATTTGAGTCCAAATATTTTTGAAGTTAAGGAAGTTTTTTTTTCTAAAATTTTGAATTAAGGTTATTTTAGGGGGAAAAAAGCTTAATATTTTTTTAAAATTAAGGTTAAGATTTTTTTTTTCAATAATTAATGGTTTATTTCAAATGTTAGTGTAAAAAAAAAAATCGTTTATCTTTAAAATAATGCTATTTTTTTGTCATATATTGTTCAAATCCATCAAATTATTAGTTTGTCTGCAACTTCATCTTCATAAATATAAGCAAAATTCACGGCACCAAAAAGATTTGCATATCCTCTTTTTTCATCTCTATCGGTATAGCTTTATACACTTTCCACCAAGGCTAAACGATTTTCCATATATCCCGGATTTTATGCTATCAAATAATGCATTCATATAAGTATGTAGCAAATTAAGATATACATTAATTCATCATTCGATACTAAAGAAAGATAACATACACACGTAATAAAGAGATTATATATACAGAGTTTTATATACCAATATTAATAATTTCTCTCCTATGTATCCATTATTGAGTCACTGTATGGGAGAAATTTTTTGCTTTTTGGATATATAAAATCTGGATCCTATTTCAATACCATCCAGCAACAAATCAGATTTTGAAGGATAATGACACTATGGGAAGATAATTTTGGCGTATCTACTTCTTTTGGAACAAACTCTTAATGTATCAAATTTACAATGGTTATAATGATGATAGGCAAGTTCTAGGTGACTAAATTAGAATATAACAATAAATGTTTTTTGTATTTTATATGCTAAATTTTATTTTTATTGTCCGGGCGTATTTTGTAATTCATATGTTACACCAATTTTTTTATTGTTACGGGCCCATCTTGCCTATGTAATTCAAAAGAGATCACGTGGCAGAGGAGGAGGACAACCAAGTCTCAAACTAATTAGAAAAGCTGTATCCGTATTTTGCCCTTTTTGCTACTCTCCCAATAAAAAATGGAATAATAATTACCTCGAGTTAAAGCAATTATTCAAGCCCCCAAACTTTTGCTTTCCCTTCTTTTCTAGCTCATTCAACATTTCTCAATAAGCTACACCAAGGATTACAAAAATTTATTGGAAATGGTCGCAGGCTTAAAATACAAGTATGATGATAAGGGTGAATGAATATTTCTCGTAGAAGCTAAAACTATTAAAAAAAATAGTGACGGAATTTGTCATCCAGATTATTGATTTTGTTTTGTCTGATTGAAAATTAACGAAATTTTTGTTCATAAAGACTCTATAAACAAAGAATAATTGTCAAATTCGTAGGCCAAAATTAGACGTTGACAATGGAGACATATTGTCTTCCCATCATCAAAAAAAATGTCATAAAAGTGTTTGTATGTCAATATTTTTAAAATGCTAGTGCGTGAAATCATATGCATGAATATTAAAGAGGTCAATTTGGTATATATGTTGTGTCTGTTGTGACTTACAGATCTATGATTGACTGTAAGCATTTGGTTAGTTTGTATTATAAGTGATTTGTATATGTAGTAAATTAATTTATTTAATATTTCCAATAAGTAATATTAAGGAGGTAGAAGGATAACAATGAAAAGATAGATGATCCTAACTCCATTTTATCACCACAGGGGCAATTATGGCAATGGTTCCCACACTTATAAATTTTGATATGTTCCCCATATTTTAGATGTAATACTAATACTCCCCAAGTTTTAAATAAATGACATCATTGCGCCCTATGGATGCGAAAGTTATCAAATGATAAAAGTATATCAAGTAGCCCTTTTATATTTGACAAGTATAAATAAGTCTTTTTGTAACCATTTATACTGATTTCTTCTCTAAAATTGTGCGCATAAGATTGTTAATATTAGAAAAACAATTATCTCATATGTTATATACTTAGGGATGTAATGAATCTACTGTTTATGAACAAGCTTGGTCTTGGCTTAGACTCTATAAATTAGCCAATACTAAATAACAAAATAGAAAGATAAACGACCAATTTTGAAAAGCCCTTGACTTGGCTCATAAGCTCTTGGGCTCATTTTTTTATATATGAGAGCGGTTTAAATGAAGTAATATATGATAAAAAAAAAAAAAAAAGTTACACAATTTTAGACCATTAGATCTCAAATGATCCGAGTGTAATACCTCTCAAAATTATCTAACTCACTCAATAATAAAAATTTATAAACCACTATCGAGATTACATCAAAGATGAAATGAAAATATCTTATTATAAACCCTTTTACAAACTGATTACATTTTGTTATACAAATGAAAATGAAGGGAATGGAAAATTTTCAAGCTTATTACCTATTACTTTTTGGCTTTTCAACTAGTAAGATAGGGTTTCTTACATCACTGGAGTGATAAAGCTATATCAGATATAGTGAAGACGTGATTGTGCTTAGGAGTTGCACAATATCCCCCACGCTAAACCATCTTGAGCTATACTTTTTGAACTTGAAAGATATGTTATCTGCCTTGAATATGTCAACTAATTTGCTATATTTGTCGACTGATGTATGTATACATCGACTAATTTTTTACTCCAGAATGTATTCTTATCTGATAAACCAAATATATCGACTAATGTAGTGTATTCATTGACTAATTTAATTTTACTAATATATGTTCATAGATAGATTTTTTACTTTTTGTTGCGAAAAATAGGTTAATATTTCTCTTGGACTATTTATCTATCGATATATATGACATATTAGTCGACTGATATATCTAGTCTTCAACTCCAATTTGATTTGACCTTTTGAATACTGCATTTTCAACTTTTGAACTTATATGTCGATTGATATAGACATATGACGTATTGCTCTATTTTTGTCAAGTTTATGCCATTTCCTTGTATCAAATACTTTTTTAGTCTTCGCTAAGTCCAAACCTTCATAAATTTTTTGTTTAAAATATTAGTCCAACTATTAATATCAACTTTGATTATTTTCACTTTAAATTTGTTATCATAAAAAATCAATAATACATTTTTATTTTGAAAACTTGGGGCAACATACTTTGTAAAATTTTTATTAGTATCTCACTCTTAGTCCATAATCTCAACACTAATTAAAAACTAAGTATAATTGTACATAAAAACTTATTGGAACGATTCAAAAACATAAAGGCATGCATCAAATTCTTAAAAATTGACTAACACTTTATTGCTGTTGTTTTTGTTGAAATGCTCATGGACTTTAAACAATTCAATAATTAATAAATAAACCCTAATTTATGCACCAGTTTATCAAATTACATCTCACGTAATCATTCTAACATTCTTATTTTCTTATTTGAAATTTGAACCTTAAGCCAAAAACCCAAAAAAAAAAAAAATGGTATCAAATGAAATCCAAGTTCCAAAATTTGAATGTAAATACATCTAAAAACTCTACTAAATCTTATAAAACTCATAAAAATGTCTAAGGTCAACGACTAATTTTTTTTTATTTTAATTATATAAACCTTTTCTAAACGTTCAAGTGAGGCGAAAGAAACATGTGGTTGATATGGAGGAAAAAAAAATTTCTTAGTTGGAGAAAATGTAATATGTGGCTTGGTTTGGAGACTAAATTAAATAATATTAGAATTTATGGAGTTAATTGAACTTGATCCAAAGTATAAGGACTAAAAACGAAAAAGTGACTACCTAAAAAGTCTAAAATACCCTCACTTTAACAGAAAAATGTAACAGCGTTAAAATGGGATCAAAAGTGCACAATATGTATATTTTTGGACTAAGAATGCATAATATATAATGTTTTGGGACTAAAAGTGCATAACACCAAAGTATGGTGGCAAAAATGTACTGTATAGTTTAGGGACTAAAAATGGAATTAATCGTAAACACATATAATTCAAAATGAATATAATAATATATTAAAAAGCTTGTCCTCCAATCTGATTGATATATTTTTTAAATTATGTACTTATTAATTGATGATTTATAAGAAATTAAAGTTAATTATTTTTGTTTAAGTGCTTAATAGATCAATAACTAGTAATACGTATAGATCCAAAAGAAAGAAATTATTAATCAACGTACTCAAACTGAACTGGGTTCAACTTATTTTCATCCCTAATTACTCTCGTTAAAAACTTGTACTCAATTGCTTGCCTTTTACAAATTTAGGAATATTTGTGTTTCTATTTAAATTAGGGACACCAAATAATTGTGTGTGATTCTCCCTACAAGTAATACAGGAGATTTTCGTTGAGTGATGGGGATAATATTTCTCCCATCCACAAATTATTATTCTAACATATTTTTTAAGTAGATTTTAAAATATAATAATTTAATATTTTAATTTAATAAAAAATCAAATTTACTCTAATTTATATTCAAAAATATAAATTTAATATTTTTATTATATTTATTTAAATATTAATTGTGAAATAATTTATGTAGGGTGGGAGCCTGCAATGATCAAAGCAAAATGTTTCCCTGGGTTTGGGGCAAAGTATGAGTCAAAGATGGAAACTTGTGAAAGCAAAAACATTACTTACAGAGACAAAAATCCGATTCACTAACCATAGAAAGGTGACCCCACCATCATCATGCCCCAACCCCAAAGGACGACCCTACTCCCCATTAGGCTTATTCACTTTATCAATAGTTATTTCATTTTTCCTTTACTTAGTAAAATTATTGAACTAAATTAATTTTTGTTGTATTCATAGACAAAACCTTTGTATTAATTTCATTTATTCTGTCGATCTATAAGTTTTTTTTTTTTTTTTGAATTTGTCACGTCCTCTGCAAGTAAATTCAATGAACATTACGTCTACTGATCGGACTATATTCAACACTTCATTCGGACAGCTTCTATGGCGATTTCAATTGACTGTAGAAGTTAGCAATGACTTGATATTTCAAACATATCAATATAAATCAAAAGTTTTACCCAAAATATTGTCCAGATGATTGACTATTCAATTTAGTTATTAAGAGCTATACAAAATTGATATAACTAGAATTACTTAATATTTTATCTGGGTGGTTCGTACGGATGCAAGTAACTTAGCTCTTCTTTATCCGCTTCATCTAAGAGCGAAAAATAAACAGAAACTACTAATTATGAGTAGAAGGATCCATCTTTCTAAGTACAAGAAAATTAAAAACATTAGAGATATAAGAGAGGGGGTGGGGGAATTTGATCATCTTGAGATTATTGAGGTGGCAGAGTTTATTTAGATGAACAAGACGACCACCGGTTTTCAATAGATGCCATTGTTATTTCCTATAAATATTCCAATGCAAATTATAAGCATAATCTTATACTGTGATTTGCCCGAGACAAAATTGAACGTTGCATGTCATATGATCATGCACTTGAGGAGTGATTGAATGGTTCATAAACACCACATCAGCAACACAAAGATGTGTCCAGATCGTGTTACGTGTATTTGTATTATTAGTTTTGATTTTTCATAATATTACTTTTGATAAATTTTTATCTGTTTTTATATGATAACAAAATATTAAAATCTATTAGGTTAAGTTAGGCATGGTGAAAATCTTCTTATGATAATATTTATAAATTTTTTGATTTTATTAGGATAATGTTTATAATAATATTTTTTTCAAGGGGGATTCTGATGACTATATTGATTGGGATATATGTCAAAAAATTAATATTGTCACATATTAAAAACTATTCAAATACATATTGCAATTAAGTGAAAGTTTGAACAGGACAACTTTTATATTAATTAGAGTATAGCCCGTACAATGCACGGGGTAACATGCATAAATTTTATTTTTTTTGTATTTAATAAATTTCTATATTCATTTAATATAACATCTTTTTTTTTCCTCAAATTGTCTTATCTAACTATCTAACTATTCTATAAAAAATACCAACTCCATAAAATGTTTCATGTACTTTTTTCTTTCAAGTTTGTCAGTCATATTGTTTATTTGTAACAAAAGTCATCATACAAAAAATGATAAATTAATTATTTTTAACTTGCATATATTTTGTTAAGAGATAATACTTTATATTTAAATATTTAGATAGATAATTATCAAAAATTGAAATTTAAGTAATTTAAAATAAAAATATCAAAAGTTAAGAAATTATAAATCATAATTGATACGGATATATGTCAAAAAATTAATATTATCATATATTAAAAACTATTCAAATACATATTGCAATTGAGTGAAAGTTCGGTCTTGACAACTTTTATATGACCAAAAACTAATATTGCCATGCCCCCAGGGGCGTAGCCCAGTTAGTACTCGGGCAGACGTTTGCAACAAGAGGCAACGGTTCGAGCCCTGGCAGCCGCAGTGTATGGTTTTCACTTCCTTTCGGGAGGTGGACCCTTGTGAGCATCAGGCACTGGGCCACCTGTCTAAGAGGTCGCTGGGTACCTTGACTTACCTCCTTCACATGACCCTTAGGATCGGGTCATTGGAGCATCTAGGGTGAGCGATTTCACATTTTTGCAGCAATTGAGAATAATTCATGATAACCCATTTTTTAAGCCTAAAAATATGGATTCCATTAGAATCGGAGGTGGACCTATCAAAATGGGGTAAGCAATATTTTGGTGCATGCTAGTCAGTACAAAAATTTCACGCTTGCTACTCCTAAGAATTCTTTTATCGTTAACGTACTCCAATGGAGTTCCAAAAATTATAATTTTGGGGTCATCTAATTGAAACTCTTTTCGGCATAAATTTATGTTTATTTAATTGTGTAAATTATTGTATAAATTTTTTTGGGGGAAATAAAATTAAATATTTATTAGTACATTAATTTATTTGTCAAAATCAAATTGATACATTATAATTTTTTTATCAATTAATTAATAAATTAAATATTATTTTTGAATCAAATCGATATATACTGGACGAATACCATCCAAAAATATGGGTAGAAAACGTTGGCTTACAAAAAAATATGACTAGACAATCACATCACATGGGTAAGAAGATCTTTTTGTGCCCCCCTCATTCTCTCTCAACTATTTAGTCTATATAATTTTAATTTTAATTGTATTTAGTTTTCATATATTTTCAATTCAATATAAATAACTTCATAATATTAAAAAGTTGAGAATTTAATAATCTAATTTTAGGAAAAATAATAAAAATTAATTATGTATCTTGTTAAAAAAAAATTATAGATTATAATTAATATGTAACTTGTTGAAAATTTGAAAATTATTACTAATTTAAAAAACACATGTCACTTTGAAATATTACACATATATAGTTCTAAAAATTTATATTTTGGCCCATGTGATTGTAATTGTTAAATTTTTGGTCTCATAGATTTAAAAATTATTTCTTTTTAATAAAAGTATTTCTAAATAATTTTAAAATAAATAAAAATATTTAAAAAATTAAATAAAAAGTCATATATAATCTTTTTTTTTTCAAAAAATTCAAAAACAATTTAACCAAAATCCAAATTTCAACAAAAAATTCATATAATTATTTAAAATTTCAATATATTCAACAAAAATTCAAAAACATTATTAGAAATTCAATTCCACTCTATTTAAAATTCATACAAAGTTCAACAAAATTTCAATAAAATTAAATCTAAATCCCAATTTCCAATTCCACTCCATCAAAATTTCATAAAAAAAAATTTAAACAAATGAAAAAAAAAGTTCTATAGAAATATTTATCAAAAAAATCAACAAAAACTTAACCCAAACACCAATTTCAACAAAAATTCATATAAATATTTAAAAATTCTATAAATTAAACAAAAATTCATTAAAAACCTCTATAAAATATTTGAAAATTTTATATATTCAACAAAAAAATTATTAAAATCAAAATCCACTTCATTTAAGACTGACAAAAAATTCAACAAAATTTTTTATATAACAAAAAATTCATCAAAAATTTATATAATTATTTAAAATTTCTATATATTCAACAAAAATTCAATAAAGTCATTAAAAATCTAATTCCACTCCATCTAAAACTCATAAAAAATTCAATAAAATTAAATCCAAATCCCAATTTTACATTCCATTCAAATTTTAAAAAATTATTTTTATTCTATATAAATATTTAACAATTCATTATATTAAAAAAATCAACAAAAAATTCATACAAAATCCAATTATCTTAATTCAAAAACTTACAAAATATTCAACAAAATTTCAATAATTAAATCAAAATCCCTAATTTATAATTCCACTTCATAAAATTTTTAAAAGATACTAAAAATAAATTTGTATAAATATTTAAAAAATTCTAAAAATTCAAACAACAATCCATAAAAAATCCAAATATACTCCTTCTAAAACTAACAAAAAAATTAACAAAAATTCCAGAAAATTAGACTCAAATCCCTAATTTCCAATTCTACTCCATCAACAAAAATTCACAAATATTTTATAATTAATTTGATCCGATTACTATTTACTAAATATATATATATATATATATATATATATATATATATATATATACATGCACAAATTAAAGATATAGACGTGTGAAGATATAGGCTGGTGGGGGAGGGACGGTGGGGCTGGGGGGTTAGGGGGAGGGATGAATAGAGAAATAGGGAGAGAGACGGTGGGAAGGTCTTCCTTCCCGCTCTGCACAATAAGAGTGTGTGAGAGAGGTAATATTTTTTTTAATAAATAAATATATATATTTATTTTTAATTTATTTAGTGAGAGTTGCAAATGCTATTTATTCGTGACACTTATGGCACGTGCCACGTATAAGGGGCATTTGCATCTTTTACTAAATTTGTAGGTGCAATATGGGTAAAAAAAAGCCACATATTTTCTTTAAAAAGTCCGGACCCACAACCTGCACGACGTGATTGCCAGCGGGTCAATAAACATCCCTACCGTCCTAAATAATAGACTCGATTTGATTGGAATGTAGTATAACACACAATTCAAAAAATAAAATTTTTAAATTTAAATTATTTATTTATTTATAAGCCACCATTATATCCTTTTGTTTTATTATTATTAGATCATCATAAACATAAGAAGTAATAACTTTGTAATAATTGTATTTCACAAAATAAAAATTGCTAATTCGAGATAAAAAAAAAAATGATGAATTACTTGTGCTCGGAGATAGTTTGAAAAACAAACACTACTCTTTCAACAAAGGCTTGTTTGGTAGGGGCTTATAAGTCTAATTTATTTGGATAACTAGCTTAGTTTACTCTCTATAAAGTAAACTCTCCTCTACTCTATTCTTCACCTCACCCCACCACGGCTCTTCTCACCCCTAGATCCAGATCGTCGTCTCTTTCTCTATATAAATTAATTATTTTATTTTATCACCATAGCTGTAGCTGCATTCCTTCTCTATGATATGATGCCGCTAGTGTCCCAATCCGAACCAAGAACGTGCCCCTCCTGCACTTGCTACTATCAAATTTGGATAATGAGCAATTTGGTTAATTAGGTTTTGGAACGGATTTTTTAGATTTGGGGAAAAATGTTAGATTTGGATAGTCATTACATTTATATAATTTTTTTTGCGAATTAGTTGTGGATATTTAACTATTAAAACATTATTATTTGAGAAAATTAACAAGTTAATTATATTTTTATTCACACCTCTTAGCAAAATAATTTTTATTCTAAGCTAGCTTTTTTAGAGCCTACCAAATGCAACAACCTAGCATAAAAGCATTGGAAATAAGTTTTTTTTTTTGTTCACTTCAAAAAAATTAATTTATTTGTTTAAAATTTTTAACCAAATGGTGTTAAAATAGTACAAAGAGAAGACACATAATATTATTGATAAATGAAATTATGTAAACCAAGACTCTTTGAATAGAGATAAGTTAAGATTAATAAAGCAAATAAAAATATTTGTTCCAAAAAAAACAATCTCTAATAAGAAAAGTAGTCTTATTATGAAATATATTAGGCTATAAATACAGTATAATTTAATTGATCTCATATATTTCTAACACTCCTCAATATAAGCATGAAGGGTAAACAAAATATCCATCTTGTATTTTAAAATCTTCACCCTTCAATATTGCGGTCTTTAATCTTGAACTTTCAATTAACTACGTTTCAAATCGAAGAGTAAATTCCTTGCGGTATTCATAAATGAGAATTTCCTCTCAAAGTAGGAAGTGAAACTCTAAAATATATGAAGTTATGGAATAATTCGATAACAACACGATTTATGAAAAACTGATAATAATACAACTTTAAAAAATTAGTACACCTTTAGGAGATTGAGATGGAGAAAAAAATATAAAAGTATCCAACCGATGGTAACATAACCCAAAAGAGATTTACCCAAACTCCGTTAGATCGAAGTGGATTTAGCAACAAAGCAAAAATAATCTATAACAACATAGCCAATAGGAGATTTACCGTAACTATGATAAATGAAGGTGAAAAAAAATAACAGCAATAACAATTTTAAATATATTGAATATCAATAGTAAGAAAGTGCTGAGCATTTTGGCTAACAAGAAATTTGGTAGTGAAAGCATAAAAAAAGGCCCTGGCGGCCAGTAACTTGTGGCATACATTGTTGCCCGCAGGCAGTGCGAAAATAAGGGTACGTCAAACCCCAATAAGCGAATATTTTAATATCATGTCAAAATAATACAAAGAGAAGAGAAACAATATTATTAATGTGAAGAATTAAATAAATTGAAACTCCCTGTACAAAGAATCGTCATGACTAAGAAATGAAACAAAATTACTTGGTCAGCAAGAAACAATCGCTCGAATAAAAAAATTAGTGCCAGTAAATATATTATGATAGAAATAAAATTCAATTGAATTGAACTTATATTATTTCTAATATATAGAATGCTGAATATCGAGAAAGTTTCTCTTATCATTTTTTCTAGTGCTTTTTCTAATGACGTGCATTTTTCAATCAGTTTTGCTAATAAAATGCGTAAGAGCATTCACGACGATCTAGAATGCATTTTTCTAATCAAAAGTCGTATTTAAGAAATTGCACAAATATAAAAATTCTCAATCAATTTTTTATACATTGAAATAAGTGTTGAATATAGAAGAGAAAGCTAGAGATTTGTTGATAAAAAAATATATTTTTAATGGAAGAATTTATGAATAGTCAATTTTTACTTTGAAAAGGTTGTGGCGATTTGCGAAAGTTTTATATAAAGGAAAATATTGAGTTTGACAAATTTTTTTATACTCATTTGAAATATTAAAGTACAGAATAGAGAGGGGAGGGTAATGCTATGTGAATTAATGCTTTGATTAGAGCATTCACGCCAATCGTTCTTAGTGTATGATTTTTCATTTGAGACATTGAATTTAGAAATATACTTTTCATGCTTTGTTTATTAAAAAAATACTTTTTTTCATATAAACAATAAAAATCTTGTTCAATTAGAAAAAAAATTATTTTTATATTTTATCATATGATATATAATTATTCTAATATTTTTTTTACAAATTTTGTGAAAAATTGTTGTGAGATATTTTTGAAATAACAATTTTTAGTACGATAAATAAATATTACTAGGAATGCTTTTACTTCTGCATGATCTCACTAAGAGCATTCATGCTAGTGCTTCTTATTTAATTTATGCAACTTGCTCTCTCAAAATTCCTTTTCCTTATTAAAAATTCACATCTATCAATTATCCACATTAATTTTCTATAAAATTTATTAAATATTATTATAATAATTATATTATATATTAATAAAATATAAAAAAATATTTTTCCTAATATTAAGTAAGTTTTAAAGATTTGGTAAGAAAAAAATTATTTTTTAAACAAAGAAATTATAAATAATAATTTTTTCTATTAATAAATCTATTATTGCATATCTGATTTTTTTTCTTAAAAAAAAAAGAAAGAAAA
>MKEJ01074559.1:0-11708 GCA_001753735.1 Embelia ribes | reverse complement strand
TAATAAATACCTGAATAAAATAATAATAAAATACTAATATTACAATAGAACTTTCTTTTGAAAATTTGAGGACCATTACTGTAGATAGACAAATAAAATGTTTAAAAAATCATCGATTGGATTACTACTCCCTTTTCTTCTTCCCGCCCCCAATGCGAGAGTCGTGATCAATTTACCAAAATGCCCTCACTCCGACATTTCCTTGAGTACCAGAAAGTAAAATTTCATTATCTCATAATATTGAAGGTTCTATTTTTAAAAGTTTTTCAAAGTATTAAGATTGATGGTACAGAATATTCGGATTGTGTTGTAACTATAAATATTAATCTGAAAATTAGATTAAAAATCTGTTTAAAACCGATGGTTATCGGTCTACATCCCGTATAGGAAACTGATGGTTATCGGTCTACATCCCATATAGGGAACTGCGACGTTGATGTAGACAGAAAGAAGATTAAGGTGAACGCCGAAATCCCAACTTCGTTACATTTTACATTTCTTACTACAAGATCATCAATAAAAAGGAAAAGAAGGTAAACATATATATTCAGGCGAGAGTTTTAAAATTTTGACATATTTGTGGAAAGTTTTCCAACTTCATGTCGATTCTCATTTTTCTCGTAACACGGAAGCAGTTTCACAAAGATATCGTCTCAATGACCCGTCTCTACAATCACGGATAACTTTCAAGTGTAACAAGGAACACGATTATACAAATTGCCCATAAAAGCAAATTTGTAACCAGGAAGAAATTCATATTTTCGGAAGATAGTGAAGCGTATAAGCAAACTGCTTAAATAGAAACTACAGAAAACAGACATTTAATGGCAATGAAAACATAAAGCACAGATGCTAGGACCAAAGGCAGTCTCGGCAGATCAATCTTTCCTGAGCTCCATGTACTCACGGCGAATACCCTTTGCATTTAAGACTACTACTTCAAGTTTGTCCCCCTGCAAACCAAACGAGAGAGTGGCCCAGAAATGAAATGTTGAATGCTTGAAAGGGATAAAAAGTGTCCAGAATTAGGCTAGCGTAGTAGCTGCTGAGAGACACGATGGTAGGGCTTGTTTGGCTGCAGCTTTTATGATCAAGTTTTTCTGCTTTTTTGCTCAACTGCAACCATACAAACCCCAAGTGAATAAGAAGCTTACCGTGTATATATCCCTCTCTGTCGCAGATGCAAAACAAGTCTTCACCAAATCAATGGCTTCAGATTCTGACAGCGGTGTAACAGCATCCTACATGGTCATTCAGTTAAGACGTAAAGATGGATATGTAGAGAATAAAAAAAAAAACCAAAGCCAAAAGCAAACCTTAGCAGGTAGCAACAGAGGGCTCGGAGACTTTAGTTGGTTGTCCAAAAATGGCATGATGAGTGTGGAACCAGAACCTTGGGAGCTGAACCCAACTCTCTCATATGAACCGACAGCATCATAGGTATACACGCAACCCTTTCCTGCAGTACCTCTGAGAAATTACACAATATCGATATATAGAAATCGAGAAAAGAAATTGCACCAAAAGTTCTTAGCATTTACCTTCATTATCAAGGCCACCAAGAACGTTGAAAGCATAATAAGGGAAGAAACGTTTGTAGTAGAGAGTGTTGGAAAGCAGTTGAGCCATTGCAGGACAGCTCATTTGCTTATTGTGTTGATGCTGATAGCTCTGTACCCGAAGAGAAAGAGCAAAAAAAATAAAAAATAAAAATTTAAGCACATGATTTAATTTTCTCAAATCTCAAGCAAAGGACACAGTTCATCACGAACACAAGCAAATTGCTAGGGAAGATATCATAGACTTACAAATGCATTCATTGAATCAAATAGTCAAATGTATTCGATTAAAAATAAAAGTGGAACTATTGGCGTTAATGATTTAGAATCCTCACCAAGTGCCTAGCTTCGACGACCTTTTGCAAAGCTCTCACATCAGCTTGAAATCCAGAAGAGGCCATCACACATTTGTCCGCTCTATAACATTACATAAGAACCATTCAGAGAGAGAGTGGTAGAATTGACATAAAGAAAATATAAATCAACTCCAAATGGTTTACTGAAGTTATCTCGAGCAAAACCCTGGTACAAAATATGTTTATGCCTACTAATCCCAAAAATAACTATTAATAAAAACAAGAACTCGAAGTAGCCTGCTCAAGTCCCTAGGTGGTAACGCAAGTCATGGAGAAGGTAACGTTTTCATTCTTCTAATAGGAAAAATTGTTCCAGCTATAAAATAGCTACTAAAAATAACTATAGAAGCCACTTTTCTTGGTGAAGCTTGACACCATACCAACTAGTACTACAAACACCATAGTCCAAATACTTGTATATATTCATACATAGACAGACTAGAAAGGGGAAACAACATCAACAAAATAATATCCTTACTTGCCAACAAGGGGAGGGTATAAATCACCTTCAGTACCTCATATCATTTGCAATCAAACAGAAACTCAAACAAGCCTTTTCTCAACAGCTTCCAGATTGTCCGTACGAAACAATTGAACTCTTACACTCCACAATAATCGAGGCAATCTCCATCCTTTGGTGTTTGCCAAAATTCAATTAACTTTCCAATAATCATCGCTAAGTAGTAAAAAAGTAATCCATCTGATTAGTCCATCATGAAATTTTGGGCTTCTTTGTTTGAAGCTTTTGAGCTCACATCTTCTGTTTTTCTGCCCTAACTAAGCCAGAACTTTTAAGCTGGGCACTTGAAGAATCATCTTTTTTACTCAAAAGCTGCAACAACCCCTCCGTTACACAAATAGTGCACATCAAATTTAAAAGATCTAAAACCTAAATCCTCGATTACATTTAGGACATTCCCACCAACTTATCCATCTCCAATCCCTAAACTTTAATCCCTATAGCTCAAACTCTAAATTAGAGGCCAATACATGGAGAAAGCCACACCAGATCCCTTGAACTTAAAAAATTGTGGGTAAACAAACTCCCCTGGTTTATGAGGATCACTGAAGCTAAATCCCTAATTTTTAGGGGATCGAATACAATTAGATACACTACACTAGTGGAGACTTTTGTAAAATTTAAGCTCAAAACTTTGGTACATGAGTTCATTAGAAGCACCCGTGCCAGTGCCCCTATCATTTTAGAATATTCCAATCAAATTATGTCACAATAACCAGTCCATCGCACAAATTATGCATAAATTTCCAAGATCTAAAACCTAAATGCTCGATTACATTTAAGACATTCCCACCAAATAATTGTTTCCAAACTCTAAATGTTAATCCCTATACCTCAACTCTATTTTAGAGCCTAAAATATGGAGAACGGCCACACCAAATCCCCTGAACTAAAAAATAGTTTTGTTGATAACCATGATCCCTCATTTTAAGGGGAGCATTGAAGCAAATCTCTTATTTTTTCGGGTACCGGTTAGCATTAGATATACTACACTAAGGAACCAACATTTGAGTTTGCTAAGGGATATAGTACCCCTCCCCATAATTTTACAAAATCGATCCAAAATCTTATTTCTTTTGTAAATTTTTTTTTATACAGCTTTAGCACCCTTAGGAAAAAAATTTATGACCCTTAAACCCTCAAAAATTTTCATACGACAATTCAACAACCCCATATCCGAATCCTGAGTCTACCCTTGACAACACTGGTGGAGAGTTCCATGAAGTTCAATCTTTAAAATTTAGTATATGTGCTCATTTAATGAATGCCCCCATCGGCCTACATAATGATACGAAAGCTAAATACACATGCATATACATATATATACATACATGAACATAGCATTCAGGAAAATGAGCGTACCATAATGCCACAATAATTAAATAAACCAGCATATACGCATATATATACACCGGTGTGAATGCCCCTATCCGTCTACATAATGCTACAATAGCTAAATACACATTTACATACACACACACAAACATATATATATAAGCATAGTATTCGGGAAAATGAGCGTACAGTTGGCAGATTTTGGAGTAATCGCGAGTGAGGATGCTGTAACCGGTCGACATCCTAGTGTCTGCCGCAATTACACAGTAATCTGCTCCCGCAATCGCTACACACGTCCTGCATATATATACACATATATGTGTATATGTAAACATGTATAAGCATAGCATACCCAGCTAATGAAATGTTAAAATTAAATACAAATTCATATTAAAGAATTACCCGCCATTGTTGTCGTAAGGAGACCAGTTTGATTGCTGCTTCGTCATGCTGCTCAGAGAGAGAGAGAGAGAGAGAGAGAGAGAGAGAGATTTAGTTAGGGTTTCAGAGCTGAAAAAAGATTAGACCTTTAGTTCGGAGTTTTTGTTTGGGTTAATTACAGAAATGGTTCCCTTGTTTTACCAAATATTCTAATTTTCATCTAGTTTTCATTTCAACAGATGTAGTCCATAGATTTGGAAACATTGGAGTAATTTTTTTTATTGACATAATGTTGTCCGAGATAATAAAAATCAATCAATTAGCTCAAGCGTGGTTGGTCTTTTTAAATCAATTATTTTTCTCATTTTTTTCTAGTTTGATCACCCTAAAATTTTCAAAATTTAAAATAAATAAATATGAGGACTAAATCCATCTTTTCAGCAAGAACCAGGGACTGATTTTGTTTTACTTTAAACTATAGGGGCCAGATAGAGTTTTGGTCCAAACTACGAGTTTCTTTTCTCTCAGACAGAACCCGTTGCCGGGTCGGGTTTCGAGACAAAGAGCATATCAGGCTTGGGCTATTTGTGTGGGCCGGTTCAACCCTTGGCCCAGTAATTATTTGTTAAATCCAGTTATTTTAGAAACATAATAATTCAAAAAAAAATATATTATATTTCAAGATGAGAATAGAAAAGGATAAAAGTTATGATAAAAGTTGTTCGGAGGAGTTGAAAATGGGGTTTGAACATTGTATCAATAATAATGGGGAGAAGAATATATATATTTTTTTGGGGGAGCGAGATACACATATTTTATTTTAACTAAAATATATGATATTTTGTGGGTCTTAAAATTATGAGTGTATATTGTAACGGTTAGCAAATATTTGCCTTTGTCCCTGAAAATTGCACAAGCACCATATCACTATCGAATTGCCCAATTCGGTCCGATCAGCTCTCGATACGTTCAGCGAGTCCCGCCAATCAGTGCTACATTCTGTCGTGTTTATAATAGGTAGTTTATCGTGCGCTACCGTGCCACTATGTGATTCATGTACGAATAATATCAATGGGTCATATTTACCGTCCGGACAATACAAATTATCTAAACCGGTGATTACGAGAAACGAACTAGAAAGCAAATAAAGGCGAATCGAGACCTTTAATATAAATAAATCCCAATGGTAAACGATAGAATGCAATAAAATTCAAATCCATTTCTCACCACAAGGGATTGAATACAAAACAAAGTATATAACCACGCTACGATTTGGAAACATTTGTTTTTTTCAAAATGTTTGATGCAACAATAAGGACATTTCGATGCTCATTCTGTCCCAAATTAATTGGTTTGTTTGAATTTTCAATAGGGTTAAGAAAAAATTTAGTTAGAATGGTTGGAACATTTAATTTCTTATTTATTTTATTAAGATATCATTGATTGGAAATGTGAAAATTTTTATTGTTTTTACAAAAAATATATTTAATGAGGGTACATAAGTAAATATTCATTTTGGCTATTTTTTAAATCAGCAAACTTGGTTATATAATATGGGACACAAAAATAAAAATGGTATATTAAAATGGGGCTGAGGATGTAGTAGTAAGCAAAATTAATTATATTTTTCTGAATTGATTAAAAAAAATAAAAAGATTTTGCGTTTTTCTCTTTGGTTCTATCATTTAGCATGTTTAATTAAAAGACAAATATTCTCTTTTAGAAGATTTTAAATAAATAAATAATAGTAAAATAATAATAATAATAAAATAAATAAATATATATATATATATAGAACAATCTCCATTGAGGTAATCAGATGTAAGCATTTCTTTTACATATGTTTTTCAACTTGAGGTGACGCGTGGAACCCTAGCAATGAACAGGATGAGCATCCAAGGGCATTTCTTGTTTTTAAGCCCTACTTCACCTAAATATATAAGTATTAAAATTAAGCATAGATCCGAATATTTTCAAATTAAAAAGTAAAACAAAAATTTCTATTTTTATTTTCCACATTGTATCATGGAGATGTATACGATCTTATGACATAGGCAATCTCATTTACTGACTCGAGCATAAGAGTTTATTCAATTGGATACCCTTCTTAGGTTTTAACCATGTTTGTCGCGTAGTTACGTAAATTTAATACCGTAGCTAGACAACCTTCAGATCCTTCAGCCGCTATATAGCCTATTATATGTACAAATACTCAAAAACCATTCAAATGATCCGTCTAATGCTATACACTCGAAGCTAAATAAAACCCTAGAAGAGTAGTGAATCGGATCCCCAGATGACGAAATCATTGTTAGAGGGCTCATTAACAAAAATAAATTCTCCAATTAGTGTTGCTTATGAATCAGAACAAGCACTTACAAACTGGATAAAACTTTTAGTAAAGTTGACTAGCCTTTATTATCTATTACATATGTTAGTATTATGTTAATGATGCCTTATTGTTTCTTTATTTGAAGTTGCAACATATATTATGTATGAGTTAATTGTTAAATAAAAACTTGCTCCTCAAATTTTGACTCATCAATGTTAATAATTGTTGGTTACAATCATTTTATCCACTTTTATCTAGTGTAAACTATTAAATTAATTAGTTGTTTGTTTTCCTTTTGGGTTTCATCACGTTTCAAGGGTATCATAAAGTTATTATAAAACGCAGAAGCTTCTTTCAGGGTATGGAGAAAACTGCTATAGATATTATAAGATTAGAATTGATTTGATTTGTTATGATTATGATTGATTTGGTTTAATTGAGATTTGATTAGATAATATTTAGATTTAGAGTGATCTTATTATGTTTACATATTTATCTCTTATTGTATTATAAATAAGGAAGCTATTGGCTACTCAGTGATAAGTCAATGAGAATCATTATTTTCCCTTTTATATAATTTGTCACAAACAATTGTAAAGTTATTTTTTTTTTTTTAGACAAGCTCTTTATATTAGTTTTATTTGATTTTTTTTATAATCGGATATCTGGGCTAGTTCACGCACAACTTCACCAATCCCGAGATTTGTGCAATTTTCCGTCCCACACAAACCGGGTAATTACCAGGCAGGCCAAAGGCCTTGGCGGTGACCCCAAAGAATTTTTTGCAGCTAGGAGTAGTTTAATTTGACTTCAAATCTATACAAAATTAGTATTAATTAATATTAAACATGAAGCAATTATTAAATAAGCGGCTAATTAATCCACTAGTTCATTTGAGTCTAAAAAACTAAAATAAGTCTTCAATTTTTAGATTGACCATTTACTACATCGTGTTGCCAACGATGTCTCTTGATTTCTTTATTCCGATATTAATTATATCTATGATTAGTAACTAAACCATGACAAATTATTATGACTTGGATTTTTAATTCAGTGTTTTCAATTAAATACCACTAACCGTGCTGGTTATGATCATTTTCTTCCCTCCGAACGAGAAAAAATATTGAAATTATTAATTGGGTCTCTTTCTATTTAGTTCATCACTTGTCATGCATGTTATATAATTATTTTAAAAAAGAAAGGAAAAGAACAACCTTCCTCAATAACATCCTAAATAAGTTGACTGAAGACAAGTTCATTATTTTATCAAAACTAATTATGAAAATTTTTTAATCGTGAGTTCAAAGCCATAAAGTTTTATTATGCTTAAATAAAAGACAGAATTTTATAATATAGAATTAAAGCAAGTCCTCCAGCTCCACCCAGCAAAACAAAAATTGGGTCCCCCAAAGTCAGTCTTTAAACAAAAATTTCATTTGTTTTTCCTAATAAAAAATTATATATATTCAGTTTAAATTTGTTTACTTGTTCAGATCAAAATAACAAATAAATTAAATTTAAAAGATGATTGACTATCAAATATTGTCCAAATTTTAAGAAAAAAAATTGATAAACTAAAACTTATAAATTACAACAAAATAAGCTCAATGTAATATAAGTTTTAGTTGTACAAGTGCTTTTCATGATCGATAAAAAAAAAAGTTGTACAAGTGCTTTCAATATATTCAAACTTGAGGCTACCACATAGGCATATTCTTAATCCCATTTTTTTTTTCTAAAAACATCATCATTTATCATCTCTAAAAGAAAGCCTAATCATCCTAGAAAAAGCAACATCGAACGTTTATACTAATCTAAGATACCATGCTTGATTAAATATTTAGTCTTCCAAAATATCAGCAGAAGTAAAAAAATGATGATGAAATGCTTGAATTAACATCAAATGGAAATATTAATTAGTGGAAATTAGGACTAAGAATGTCTTTTCTAAAGCTTGATTTTCATATCAAATCAACCGGATTAACTTCACCCCATTTTATTAATCCCAACACTAAATTCAAAATCTTCTTTCCACTGGCAGGATTGCAGGCTAAATATTCTCCTTATTGTATTCAGTGAAATTCGTAAAAAATAATATTAACTGATTAAATGTTGAATTTTAAAAATAAAACAAAACAAAACAAAACAAAACAAAAACTTGTTAAATGTTGAACATAGATTCCATCTTATTAGAGACCACCAAATTGCTGATCAATTATAAATGTCCCAATAATTTCTATCAACAATGAGCATCTTTGACAAATTAAATTAATGTGAAATAAAACCGTTGACAAAATGTTTATCCAATTGCCATATTTTCACGTGTTTTCTAAGAAGCTATACAAACGCGTTTTTCCATTTAATTGAAGTATGTGTCACGGTTCAACTGTCTTGTACGGGCGTGTTTAACGTTAAAAACGAAAGTCTTACTATAATGATCGGACGGACAAATAAAATAGTTACAAGCTAGGCGTTCGAGCAATTTTATACGGAGGGCGTTAATTTTATTTTTGGAGCCACGAAAAGTGCTTATTTGTCTAGGGTCTTCAATTTACGATACTATGTCAAAAGGGCTAGCTTACAACAGGCTAGTTAACGAGTCCAATTTTTTCTGTACAATATTTTTTGCTTTCGACGAGGCTAAACAATGCCTCGCCCTCCCATCTAATTAGATTAAGTATAAGTCACGGGGCAATTGTCTTGTAAGGGCGTGTTTGAGGTTAAAAACAAAACTTTTACTTTTTCGTTGAGGGACAAATAAGGTGGTAGCAAGCTATGCGTTTGAGCAATTTGTTAGACATATGTATACTTTTGGAGCGACCAAAAGTGCTCGTTTGTCTACTTCTTCAAGCTGAGAAATTATCCCTAGTTTCAAAAGCTACATCGGAAAAGCTATATTACAATCTACAAGTCAATGAGTCGAATCAATTTCGGACAAACCAAAACAAGGGTAAAATGAAACCATTGACGAAATGTTCGCCAAATGCCAATTACATTATCATTTGATCTCGAACAGGCTAAACACAACCGCATTATTCGATTTAATTGGAGTGAGTATATGTCGCGGTGCAACCGTCTTATATGGGTGCGATGGTATCAAAAACAAAAGGTTGACTATTGTAAGGACGGATAAATAAAATAGAACAAGCTATGAAACTATGTTTAAATTTTTGAAGCTAGGTAAAAAATGTTCTAGCTTACAATCTACTAATTAATGAGTCGAGTGATTTTGGATGAAATAATAACTTGGCTTGGTTTTTTGGTAGATGTAAATGGCAATGAATCTAAATACAATTTATGTATTATTAGTTTTGGCGAGTATGAAAACGAACTGAGTATTTTTTCCATGAGGCGTGGAAATAAGGTAAAAATATATTCTTAAAATTGCATAGAATTTTAATACAATTTATGTAAACCCCGTTAAAAAAAAAAAAAAAATCTATTCACTTATACAAGTGATAAATAATGGCTAAACATACAACTATTTAGTCTTACTCAAATGAGCTTACAATTATTTTCAAAGCTATATTACTAGCCAACACATTTCCAATCAAAATCATATTACTAGCCAATACATTTTCAATCAAAGCTGTATGATGAGAAGACTTTTAACTATTATAAATACATTATGCTATTACTTTATGCACTTACAAATTTTATACACTTATATTATATTTAGCCTTTTGAAATAGGGAACAATGAAATGTTTTATCTTATTCAAAAAGCCTTACAGTTAAAGAGCTTAATGTTTAACTTGTTTGTTTGTTGTACTATTATATTTTTAACATGATTAATTTGTTTAAGTTAAGATATCATTTACATTACTGAATTTACAATTTAAGAAGTGATATGTTGCATTTCTTGTTAACATTATTATTATCATTATTTTCATTTGTATAATCATTAGAGACTAAAAAGAAAATAGTTTGTATTCTAAAAATGAATTATAGATATAGATAGATTTTGTCAATTTTATCATTCCTTTAAGGAACATATAAATATGGGTCTAAGTTAGGTATTCATTATTTTAACTAAATAATAATTTAGTTTATGATCTTGTCAATTATTTTATTTTATTTTTCAATCTAAAGTTTTTAACAGAATTAGATTGGACAACTTGCTAGTAAATTGAGTAAATAAATTATTAGTAACTTTAGAGTGCACAATCAATTAGTAATGTACTAGCACATTTATATAGAGTTTTAGTATTTTCCAGGTTATAATTGTCCAAAGTTGATATATCAAAATAAATAGTCAATTTTTCCTAACACGCCTAAGATTCCAGGTGAGAGGTTCTGTAATCTATGTAGAACATTTTAATTTTCATGCAAGATTTGATAAAAGTATATTAATTACAAATGATTATATTAAAAAATGATCTATCAAATAAATTTATTATATATTTGATATCAGATTTATATAAAGATTTTGAACATATGAATTATGAAGTGCTTGAGTTACCTGCAGGTAATCTTGACGTGATGAAGTAAATTGAGACCAGTTTATTTAAATCCAAGGGATATTCTGCGGTGACTAGTGTAACCTAATCTATCAACGGTTATTTTAACTGGATCTGCTTAAAGAATAAAAATAGGATCTAGAACAAGTGATTTTAAGATCAATAGTTGCATCCAATACAGACAAAATTTTGGCAAATGATAATTTGGTTTCCCACTTGTGTGAAAGATGTGAAATGATGTGTAATTATTATTTATTGCATTTTATAAAAGACGGTATGGAAATAATAATAACAAAATCGCAGAAAATGAAAACAAAAAGTTATATATTATATTTTTTTGCAAATTTATTTTGAAAAAACTTAAGTATTACTTTCTCATATCGGTATAGTTCGCTTTTATTAAGCTCATTAAACTCTTTTAGCTTATCTCTCTTTTAAATATTTTGTCAAGTGAGTTTGTTGGCTAGCTGCAAATTGGTGCACTTGGAACCCAATTTAGCCTTCACTAGAGTGTTGTACTATTTTTTAAAAATTTGGCCATCTTTAATAAGAAGTTTGTCAGTTATGATTTCGATTTTGAATGTTATTGAAATTAAGGATTTCAAGTTTGAGTTGTACTATTGGAATAATTTCATAATTTAGCGATTTGAGTGTCACTAAAGAGTTTTGTGTTAGGTTTATGTATATCATTGGCTATTACTTGCGATATACGACCGATCTCATTTCCTATTTGCAAGGTTCTCAAAATCGGACCGGTCATTGAACC
>MKEJ01074558.1:0-12340 GCA_001753735.1 Embelia ribes | reverse complement strand
AAAAATATTTTTCAATACTAAATTGAAGAATCATATATTTCTCTACATTTGTATTTTCCGCTTTTGTTTCCCCTTATGATTCTCTCTTCCTCTTCCGAATTTGGCTTCTATTTATAGTTGAGGATGAATAATTGTGGATAAGTATCCCTCATTTAATATTCTGTTTACCATTTAACCAAGAGATAGTTATCATGAAAACCATTTTTAAAACTTGATGATTGAATCATAATTATCTCTTTGAATTTATTTACGAGATAATGCATAAAAATTATCTAATAATAATATATATTTTTAAGGAAACTAATTGTTGAATATTATCTTTTGTTTTTTCATTTAAAAATATAATTAATTTTTTATATTTATTAATCATCTATATATTTATTTCTTGTCTACAGCTTACATATTTGGTTTTCCATCAATGAGGTGCCAACCACTTCATTTTACGACTGACGAGAAGGAAATTTCAGGGACCAAATTAGCATTTACTTAATACTACAGGTACCACTGTGTAGTTATCCCTAACTTTATGTACGTAATAGTAGTAGTCAATTATTATTTCAAAACACTATTTTATATGTTAATTAATATTATTATTTTTTTATTAAGTCTTCGTCAATGGCGGTTCTAGATCTCCTAAACCAACTCTTCCGGAAAATATATTAGAAAAAAAAAAAAAACCTAATAAAGTGTTAAAAACTGAACGTAATATAAACGACTTCACAATTCCTCTTTTCTTACTTTTATTTATACCATCTCCGTCTCTCTCTCTCCAGCTCTATATTACTAAGGAAAATAGTAATTTTTATCTGGGCCATTGAAACCTATCATCTGTTCGATGAAATGACTCTTTGAACTGAGGTTTTGATTGGGTTCTGTTCAAAGTATTGATTGACTTTGTTTTTGTTATCCGGGTCAGGTTTAAATTGGGAAAAAACAAAAAAGAATTGGGTTTTATTCACAGTAATAGGGATTGGCTCTGATTTTGTGATCTGGGTCGATACAAATTGGGGAAAAAATGAGGGAAAAACAGGGTTTTCTCTTTTGTTTTTGGGTTTTATTACTTATTGGGTCTTGTTTGGGAAAGTTTGTTGTTGAGAAAAATAGCTTAAAGGTGACGTCACCAGAAGATTTGAAAGGTATATATGAGAGTGCAGTGGGGAATTTTGGGGTGCCTCAATATGGGGGGACACTTGTGGGCACTGTGGTTTATCCCAAATCTGATCAAAATGCTTGTAAGAGTTTTAGTGATTTCGATATCTCCTTCAAATCTAAGCCCGGTGGCCTGCCCGTGTTTGTTCTCGCCGACAGAGGAGGTGATTCAATTCGTTCTTTATGGTAGATGCGGTTTATAGATTTTGTATTGTATTCATGTTGAAAATTTTAATTGGGTGTTATGTTTGCTGATATTTTCTGAATTGGGTTATCTGGTTTTGCCCGATTGGGAAATATATTGCGGTGGTGGTTTGTTTTGTACTCAAATTGAGGCAGTGTTGTATTATAGCTTTTTTTATTTTGAGTAGATGATGAAAATAGGAGATGGACTTTATGTGTTCTGATGATTTCTGAATTGGCTAATCTAGTTTTACTTGATTAGAATATTGGGTATTTATTATGGTGCAATTGTTGTCTCTTTAACTTGTGTCTAATTTGGAGCCTGGAGGGTATTATTTATGTTAATGAAAGGATAGTGATCCATAAGACCATGATTTATTATAGAAGGTTATGAATTTCTCTAAAGAGAGTAATTTTAAAAATGATATTTGTGGTTTTAGGTTGTCCTTTTGTGTAATTAGCATGTTGTTGAACCTTCCATTCATTTATTGTTTCCTGTAAGGAAACTATTTGTTTTAGGGAAACTTGTATTGACAACCTGATTCAGAGTAGCTTTCTTTCTGCTAGGAAACACGAAGAATATTAAATAGATCCTCTTTAAACGCTAAGTTTGTAAACTTTTAATATTTGCATGCATTGTCTGTTTCTCTCAGCAATTGAAGCTATTGCAATTGATATCTTCAAAGTTATTAATTATTTCTTACTAATTTCGCATGAGGTTCCTATTAATTTTTTGTATCTTTTAGAATAATAATGATATCATTCACCTGTTAATGTTTCAATTTTATTATTTAGTTTGTCTTTCGCACCTCCGGCTTGTTCACATGCAATGTCAATTTGTAACAATTGGACTACTTTTTACACTGGGTAATGGTACACATAATTACATATTTAGGAGCTAACACATGCAGTGGCTTTTTTACAAGAGTCCCACCATTATAGAAGTATAAATTGTTCATGTCCTAATAGTCCATTATGCCATCATTCAGTAAATGTTGTTTCTCTTCTTGTTCTTTCGTTATTTGGGGTGAGAGTTTATTCCTTCGAAATCTTATGTTGGATTGGCCGTTTCTCTAATTTGGTCAATCTGCTATACATATGATGAGCAACTCTTCCTTTGTTAAAATGCATGATTTGTTTTTTATGATACCACTCGCACATAAGTTGTGACTTTGATTATTTTTTTCTTGTTTCTTATAATCATCTTCGCCAAAATAAAATTTCACTTTTATAACTCGATGCTCATGCAGAATGCTACTTCACATTAAAGGCATGGAATGCACAAAATGCCGGTGCAAGTGCTATTCTAGTCGCCGACAACACAGTCGAGCCTCTAATCACGATGGACGCCCCAGAAGAACAAGATATGAGGGAGGATTATCTGCAAAACATAAGCATCCCTTCGGCACTGATTAGCAAATCACTTGGGGACGATATCAAGAAAGCTTTGTCAGACGGTCGCCAGATGGTCAGCATAAACCTTGACTGGAGGGAATCCCTTCCCCATCCTGATGACCGTGTTGAGTATGAGCTTTGGACGAATAGCAACGACGAGTGTGGCACCAAATGCGACGCTCAGATAAACTTTGTCAAGAACTTCAAAGGAGCCGCACAGATTCTCGAAAAGAAAGGGTAAATTATTAAAATATTAGTATAAATGAGATTTTCGGTTTTTCGTAGTTGGTTTACTTTCCTTGCTAATATGAGATAGGACTTATTATTCTGCTTTTATCATAAATGATTCGCGTGCTGAAAATCATATATTGAAAGTTTGAAATTTACAAATACTTACATGGTTTGATCACGTGTGATGATCATGTTTCTAAGGAAAAGGTAATTGCATAAGATTATATTGGTTCTGGTACTATTTTGTACATGATTTTCTGTAAGTATATCATTACAACTACTTTATTCATAATAGTTTTCCTTATTCATTTTAGATTATATTCCAGTTACAATTACCACCCAAGTTTTCTAGGTTCATATATTCTTTTTTATTTTATTTTTGATGATAGGTCCATATATTCTTTAATACATGCAATTTATCAATAATGATATATAATTTCTCTTTAATTATATTTAACAGGTATGCTCAGTTCACCCCGCATTACATAACTTGGTATTGCCCTCAGGCGTTTATATTGAGCCAACAATGCAAGTCTCAATGCATAAACGCCGGAAGATATTGTGCACCGGATCCCGAGCAGGACTTTTCCCGAGGGTATAGTGGGAGGGATGTCGTTCTGCAGAATCTAAGGCAAGCTTGTCTTTATAAGGTCGCAAACGAGAGTATGGGAAAGTCATGGATTTGGTGGGACTACGTAACCGACTTCTCCATCCGTTGCCCCATGAAGGACAATAAGTACAATGCACAGTGCGCCAATCAAGTTCTCAAATCACTTGGTACGTTCGATTTAGCTCGTATTAAAGTGCTTTTTTGTGTGAGACTTATCTGGAATGGGAAAAGCTGAGTACATTGAGCTTGAAACTTGTATGGTCTTATGGGCTTAAAATTTGAGAAGAAAAAACTCATTTAAAAGCTGAAAATCAAAATACCAGCAACTAACAAGCTAGAACAAAAAAGTCGGCTTCAAGTCCACAGGCAAACGAGCTAATTATGAGTTACTATTGAAAATCCAGCTTCAAACATTAGCTAGCTTCTTTGGGATCGAAAAGGAATAAAAATATTTATCTCGGGTTATAAACTGAGCATCCAAATGCACAACTTATAAGCTAAAACTTGATAAAATTTTGTATGTCAAAGCCACATCCGAATGGTCTCTCTTTATAATTCCCATTACTATAATCTCACGACTAATGGCTATTTTTTTTCTTTCATTTGCTTGTATAAAAGGAGTTGATGTCAAGAAAGTCGATGAGTGTATGGGAGACCCAGATGCCGATGTAGAGAATGAAGTTCTCAAGGCCGAACAAGAGAATCAGGTAATGACTTGTATTCACAGATTGTTTCTTCCATGACTATTTAATTGATATATAAAAAAAATGCAGATTTTTAATTTCTAAATTCGGTTTCCAGGTTGGGAAAGGCGAGCGAGGGGACGTGACTATATTGCCTACACTTGTTATTAACAACCGGCAATATAGAGGTTAGTTTCCAAAATCTACATTTGAAATTTCAGTTGCTCTTTTTCTATATCAAGTTCGATAATGAATCAATTATTGAAATTACTTTAGGTAAGCTGGACAAGAGTGCGGTTCTTAAGGCCATCTGCTCGGCTTTCAAGGAGACCACCGAACCCACCATTTGTTTAGCCGAAGGTAAATCAATTTTAGGACTTTTTTCGGTAAATGAAGTAAAACTCAAGAGTATAAGTGAAGTTGTGCCTACGGATTAAGTTAACATAAAAATGCAGAAAAAATAAGATGCTAAATTTCTAATCTCTTAGTCATCTAGCTTTAGCCAAATAATATGGATACTCTATCGACATTGCTTAAAATTAATCACAACTTTGAAATCGAAAAAAGGAAGAGGTAAAGTTTGATTATAATATGATGGATTATACAGAATTTGACAAAAAAAGTCGGACAAATACCTCATTTGTGTGTAGTTAAAATCATTGATCTTTGTATAACTTTGGTTGTAATGTGGTAGAGGCATTCCTCTAGATTTTTGTTGGTAATAAAAGTTCTCTGTTTTTTTCATAAAAAAAAAAATCATTGATCTTTAATTTCTGAAAAACTGAAACATAAATGACCAAAGTTCAGTCTTTTGATAACTCTGCAAAAGCTATTCTTCTTTATTAAAAGGGATTAGCTTCCATCCTTTAAAGTAAGTTTTTGTTTTCGATTGCAGGCATAGAAACGAACGAGTGTCGAGAAAATAATGGAGGATGCTGGCACGATAAGGCGGCTAATATTACAGCATGCCGAGTATACAACTCTGCTCTATGAATACTTGCTTACGTTATGTAAAAGTCTTAACAATCAAAATTTTTCTGATCTAGAAACTTCTTGTAGGATACTTTTCGTGGGCGAGTTTGTGAATGTCCAATTGTGCAAGGAGTAAAGTTTGTCGGCGATGGTTATACTCATTGTGAAGGTATGTTCTAACTTTTTTCACTATATCACAATTTAGAAAAAGCTGTCATAACAGATAACCAGACACTCAAGCTAGTGAGATTTTATTTTCACTATATATATATATATATATTTTTTTTTTTTTTTTGACATTTTAAAAGATCAGACCAAGAACATATGTCCATACACTTTCCAAAACTTTTTATTTTTATTTATTTATTGACATGAATTTTTTGATGCAATATACAGCATCTGGGGCTCTACGATGTGGAATAAATAACGGTGGCTGTTGGAAGAAGACACAAAGTGGCAGAACTTATTCTGCTTGCATTGTAAGCGGTTAAAAAAAATATGTTTTTATATCGCGTTAGCACCATTTCGAAGAGTTGCAGGGTGTTTGTTTTTACTCATTTTCTTATTGCCCACTGGTCAGTGCTTGAAAGTTCAAACTCGATGAATTTTTCAGGATAATCATTCACGAGGTTGCAAGTGTCCACCTGGTTTTAGAGGCGATGGCGTGAACTCTTGTGAAGGTAGCTAATTTTTTTACTTTTATTTTTGCCACTATTTTAAGCTAAAAAACAGACAAGTAATCGTTCAAAAGCTTCGGTTACATAACCAGGCTCTTGAAGCATAAATGATTCAAGAACTTTTCACAGCCTTGCCTTGAAATAAACATTGACTGAATCATTTTAGAATTCTGATGTGATCTTGAATAGATAGGGAATTCCCACCTGCTCCCCTATTTCCACCCCTAGATTTTAATCTCTATACTTAAACGCTAAAATAGAGGCAAGAGCAAGAATACAGAGAATATTTACAGCAGAACCCTTAAACTTGAAAACAAAACTGGGGATGAACAATAGTCCCCTAGTTCAAGGGGAACATTGTAGCAAACCCCTATATTTTAGGGGATTAAACAGTTTTGGATACACTGGTACAAGAGTTCCCTTGAATTTAATCTCAAAAATTTAGGATAGGGGCTCGCACCGGTGGGTGTGTTATTGCAGATATCGACGAATGTAAAGAAAGATTGGCATGCCAATGCCCCGAATGCAAATGCAAGAACACATGGGGAAGCTACGATTGCAGCTGCAGAGGAAATAAGTTGTATATAAGAGAGCACGACACGTGCATAAGTGAGTATCGACGATCACTAGCGCCCAATCTTGCAATGTGGATACATAAATTCACTCATTTGTTATACGTGGGGATTATGCAGGTAAAGATTCAAATACGGAGGTCGGATGGGGCTTTATTTGGGTTATTATCCTCGGTTTAGCTGCTGCTGGATTAGGCGGCTACGTAGTTTACAAATACCGATTTCAGGTACCATTGTGTTTGGCTGATTTGTTTGTTGTCTATTAATTCATCAGGCTAAAAATCATCATATCTATACATATGATGTTTTATGCAGAGATACATGGACTCGGAGATTCGAGCTATCATGTCACAATACATGCCACTAGATTCTAATCAAGAACCCAATCCTAGTCACAACGTCCAGCTTGGGGGGGTTTGAGGTAGCTTTTCCGAGTCTGCTTATTTGTTTTCGAGAATGAAAAGTTATAAGCTAGTTATTTAACGAAACATTACGCTAGATACGTTTCCAGATAGATAAAAAGACAAAAATGTAGTCGTCGTTTGTCGTAAGAGAGTTGGCATTATAATGTAGAACCCTTTCGGTTTTTGTTTCTTTGGTTTCTGTTATCGTTGGGGTTTTAACCCTTCAAGAAGAGGTTTCGCAACTTTAAAGGCTGAGAACTTTCATGATATAATTTAATAAAATTTCAGGCAATTCTTATTGATTTTTCTTCTTTTTCTTTTACATGGCGTTGAACAAGGTTAAGTTACTAGATTTGCAAGCAAACAAATATAATATTTTTACCCCAAAAAATAGAATATGGGGATTTTTTTTTTTTTCAAATTATATATATCTGAAGCGCTGATAGATTCACGATTTCTTGGTAGGAGGATCGAATCCTCTTCTACCATGTATGAATATTTTCCTTTTTTCTCCGAGGGGGGCCGTGGCCACCCCCGCCCCCCTCTCGGTCCACCCTTGGGCTGAAGCCCCTTTTAGCAAACTTTTGGCTTACCTATTTTAACAGACATCTATGCATAAACAAGATGAAACAAAAAGCCTGTTCACATAACATTTAAAAAATCCGCATTATTAATAATGTACTTGCAAAATCACCATTTGTTTTCAGAAACACACTTTTACAAACAACAAAACTCTCACAAGTAGCTGAATAAGAAAATGAACTCCGACCGCAACTGACTGACAGCTATTCCCTCGTGGGCTTGTCAACATCGTCGAAATTCCATGGGTATCAAAACCAGCAGCTATTTCACCCTTAAATTTATGGCTGTTCATCCTTGCCAGAGTAGTAATGTCGAAAGACACATGAAAAGTCCTCGGTTGCATGTCCCTTCTTGCAGAGCTCCGAGAATCTGAAGAAAATAACTAATTGATTATGAAAACAAGATAAATAAAACGAGTTACAACCATGAAAAGTTCTATTATAACTTCTAGTCTCTAAGAAACTGAAACAAATAGGCAATTGGAAATGTGTTCTAGACACTTTACGACTTTTTTCCAGACTAAACAGGTAATAGAAGACAACAATTCCCAGATATTCAAAAATAAAGATCTCCTAACCATTTGAACTTACATTTGCTCTGCTTGATGGGTCAATGGACATGTAACGCCGACATCTTTGGCTGATGAGGTGGCAAGATTTAAATCTTTAGCCTGCACATCACGGAAATCATAGCTTTTCTCATCCATGTTCAGTGAACTAATACAGAAACAAGCAGAAGTGAACGCGATAACTGATAAGAGGCACCATTCTTGATCTCAGTTTAGTATTTACCAACCGTAGTTGTGAAATAGCATTTCCATGCGCTGTGTGTGGCATGTCTTCTCTAAAAAGGAGGACCAGTAATAATTGATGCAAAATCAAATACGCGATAAGGGTATATAGAACGTTTGGTTTACTCTTTCTGGATTTACCAGGGAAACCAAATAGGTACAAAACAATTATTTTGATACATCAAGTTTATTTGAGAATTTATTGCTAACCCGTGTTCATGAAAAACATATTTGGGCAAGAAACTATTCAATGTTGTTTTGAGTGGTAAAGAATGGTTACCATAAGCTTAGATGCGAAGCCACCCTCAAAGTTTCGAGACGAAGGAACTCCTTCCATAAGTCCGGGAACAGGATTGTAACTGTCACTGTTAATTTTAAAATCAAGCTGGTAGCATAATACTTTCTTCATATGCAAAATATATCTTACTTATTCAATAATTCTGAAGAATTCCCAAGTGAAAAAGCAAGAGAGAGAGAGAGAGAGTCTGTGATGTACGCAGGAGATGTCAAGGGTTGATAAGTTGTAGAAGGTTAAGGAGTAAGAGCAATGGACTACGAATATTAAAAATGTTACTTATTTACCTACTCCAACATCGAGCACTTGAGGAGTTAAATATCTTTGTAAGAATAGCGGCTGATATTCCTAAAGACTGGCCGAGTGCGAAGCCTTCCGACACCCCTAGCATACTAACAGCCAGTGCCAAATTGTTGCAAATTTTTGCTGCCTAGATAAGAAACCCGTGTTAAAAACCCCATAAATCAGAATTCGAAGTACATAAAAAATAACGATATGTTTAGCAAAAAGGCTTGAAGGAAAAAGTTATAAAAAAGAACGCCCATTTTATGTCCATGAAATTTTGAGGAGAATTTCTTTCTCGTTAAATCTTCTTACATGGCAATTTGCTCCAAACATTCTATCATCGATTCAGTTAACAGAATCGGAAAAGCAGCAACATTCATATAAAGTGTAAGATAACATACCGAACCATTTCCTGCTCCACCACAATAAAATGTGTTTTTCCCCATCGCAAGGAATAAGGCCTTTGCAGCCTCATAAGCTTCTGCTGATCCACCAACCTGGTAAGAAATGCAAACATATGCTATTCTTAAAAGCGACGAAATGACTACCATATGAATTCGATAAATAAAAAAATACCACTCAATGTCTTCCAGTTCACACTGTTAACAATTCTAAACCAACTGTTCCATGAACTTCAAGCATTTAAAATCTGCCACTTATAAAGAGACTTAAAGAGATTATTTGCTTCGAGAATCTATAAGCATCAGAAACATATTTGATAGCAAGTAGACACAAATGTAGAAATTGAACCGTATTCATTCTCATGAAAAACTAAGGTTAACCTGAAGCCATTTCAGAACTTAGTGCCCTATTCAGAGAAGAAGTCGCAGTGATTGACAAAACTTATTTTGCACTAACATCTTCGTCAAGAGCGAGACAACCATGACCGACTAGCATAATCTCTTCACAATATCATGTCAGGATATCAGAAAGTAACATATTATCATACCATAAAAGTAAGGGTTCCAGTCTCTGCAGCAAGAATGCCTCCAGACACAGGAGCATCCAACATGACAGGGCTCTCCCCGCAAACTACATAAAATATATATAGGCAGATAACATAGTACAACCATGATTATTCATAAAATATATTTCTTTCTGCATTACATAGGCAGATGACATGAATTGACCTCTAGCATGTTTATGGTTGTCATTTATAACAAAAGGGAAACAAAATGGGAAGCTAATTTCCAGTTCTGAACACTAACTTGTTAGGCAACCTCCACGAAAAATAACTAATAGAGAATTGTCTACCTATTACATTCTTGAATATTAACAGATTTGTTGAAACAAAGGTACATCATGAGCATACCACTAGATGTCAAGAAGATATATCTGAAGTTCATAGCAGGCCAAATAAAAGGTATATTCTTTTATCCCTATCGCTAGCAGCACGACATAATACAAGCATATGAACTCTAATGAAAGGTCCATTCATAAGTTCCCTTAAGACTCTCTATATGGCTGAGTAAAGGCAATCAGAGTGTGGGTAGATGAAATACTATGTGGGACATATGCAAATATATAAGTTCCGTCATCTCATTGTTTTTGTTGTACTTTACAGTAGATTTCAAACCAACGTCATGGTCCCTAACATGATACGCAAGATTTTGTATTGTCTAATAACAAAGCTAGCTTCTAAAATTCAAATACCAAGACTAACTGATTATTGATAGTGAGTGATGAATGCTGATGCAATTGAACCTAGTACTGCAGGTTGTAGAGTATGGACCTAATCATACCTTTATTTCCAGTCAGAGCACATTTGGATACGGCCTCGGAAATTTTCCTTGACGTTTGAGGATCAATAGTAGATGAATCTACAAATAACCATGGTCGTAGCGTATTTGAATAGTTAAGTATCCCATTTGGTCCAGTGTAAACATCCAAAACCTTCTCTAAAACCAAAACACATTAGACTAGATCCTTGTGCATTTTCAAAACAGAACTAATATCATGGAAAGAAGTAGATTTAAACATTTTGAAATACATCAAAAACAGGAAACTACTAATTTGAACATGTCTATTTCATTTAAACCTAGTTACACAATGTTACCAAGGGCATGGCTTGTTTTAGTAATTGGAACGGGCAAGGGAGCACGATAGTTCACATGATAATAAGTAAGCTGGAGGAAGGCTTGTTTTGATCCCCACTTGCAGTCACGGTTCTCTACGGAGCAGGTCACGCACTTGCAGTTGGACACATAGTAGACCTACTAATACACCTTGATCTCTTCTGATTTCATAAATGTTTGATATTGGAATTGTGATTCAGGTTTGCTACCTACCATGATAAAGATCGAGGATTCCAAAGTTGTTATTTGGTGAGGTGGTAGGTATCGGGGTAAAATTGGAATATGTAAGAACTGTACTCAGCATGCGGGTTTACACCAGCACGAATCATGCAAACAAAGTATAATCTAGACCAGATGTTTCCCTTAGACCACACCCTTAACTGCTTGAGCTTAGTCTAATTTCCAAAGTGTTTTGGTGTATCTAAATTATTCTGCTTTTTTTTTTTTTTTTTTTTTTTTTTTCTTTTTTTTTTTTTTTTTTTTTTTTTTTTTTGACCACCTTATGATTACTAAAAATACCATGAAAGTGACCAATCTGTCACGTTTTAATAAAAACTGGGACTAAATAGGTGACATGTTGGAAATATATGAACTGCTGGTGTAAAATTGAGACTATGGGGACCAAATAGATCCAAACTATGGGGAGCATTCATGTAATTCACCTGAAAAATAAGAACCAAGTCACATTAAATTATATTTAATTCTGAAAAAGTCTCTCGGCTGTATGTCATAAAAATTCACAGCCCAGTAAGGTCTAAATGACACTCCAAAATGTTGGCAAAATATAAAAAAAAGTTAACCATTAAACTCTTACGAAATACCTTAATATAAAAAATTAAAGAAACTAAATCGGACAACACAAATAAATTGATTGATTCCGTTCCTCATTCTGATTATATCTAGGACCACCCAAACAAGTAGTATTTCACTGTATGATAGATAAGTTACAATTACATAAATAAATATATTCATGCTAGTGGCCAGGGTTGTATAAAATAACCCAAATCCGATTCGAAATCAGATATAGACTGGACAGAAAAAAATCCGATCCGAAATAGGATGTGCTTAATCCAGTACCGATCTGGCAGGAATCAAGCTTTTCAAGCCAAGCCTTGGATTACAATAAAATTATTCGGAAACAGACCAATCCGGACATAAACTTAAACTGATCTAATTTAGACATAGGCTTATAATGGTTACCAACTTAAAATAGTATATCTATATTTTTTTTATACAAATTTATATGCCTACGTACATACACATACATAAAAAAAGATAATCAATTTTACAAGATAAATAGAAGTATAATACTTATTAAATATTATCAAAATGTACACACACGTATATATATATATATATATACTCGTGTGTGTTTCCATTGAACTGAGACTCAACAAAATTTTGTTATTTTTTTGTTAATTTTTGTATTAATTTTTT